>CM076578.1:756941372-757152170 GCA_034641835.2 Pinus albicaulis
CATCTTTCTTGTTCTAAGTTGTCTTCTTCTTCATAATCTGCCCCTATTTCTTGATTTATATCATCATCCTTCTCATCATCATTGTTATTTTATGTGGGGTCACTGTTAGAGGTACGTTCATCAGTTTCTTCATTGTCCTCAAACTCTTTACTGTCCCCTGTAATTTCCTCATTTCTTTCATTTTGATCACTATCATCCCCTTCTATATCTCCCGCCTTGTCATATTTTTCTTCATTGCTTGCATCTGTTTCTTCTTCACTATTGGGCTCACTGCCTTTGTCTTCAAAATATGCCTCTTCATTATCTACCTCTTCATGGTCTTCTTGTTCTAAACTGTCCTCTTTATCATTGTCATTGTCTTCCTCACTGTCCTTTGTTTCTTCTTCATCATCACCACTTTCTTCATTTTCATTTTCCTCTCCCTCATCACTTGTTTCTTCATCACTTTCTTCTTGTTGTGATGCTTAAGAGAAGGTGAAGGAGGGAAGTTCTCTTGGGGACATAATTCATATGTGGATGAGGAATCATGGTTAGTGGGGATTGAAGGAGAAGTTTAGGAAGGTGAATGAGATGATGAGGGAAAACTTTGCATAGGTGTAGGTTTTAACCCTGTACAAAAATTATCTATGAACGAATCTTTAAAACATAAAATAAATAATAGTGAGAGCATAAAACATAAAACAGATAAACACAGAGATTTTCCCTTGGATCCCAAATCGGGAAGACCAACTTGATTTTTCATTATATTCCTTTTAGTGTTACAACACACATATATATACATGCCGAAGCATACATAAACCCCAATCCATTAACACTGGATTAGAACATAACCATAGTTCCCTTGACCGGATCTACAAAATACCAGGGTCCGAAAACCATAATACCCAAAAAACATGTGAAAACCCATGCACAAAACCATGGGTGGGTTCGCCCACCAAAAAATAAGGACCAAAATTTTTTTCCCGAGCGTTGCCCGAGACCCTGACAGGGGGGGCTACCACCCCCCCTGTGACCCCCCCGACGTTGCGCCCAACGCAACGTAAAGGGGGGGCTATCGCCCCCCCTATTACACCCCCGCACGTGATTAGTTGTGGAAACAATATAACACAAACCCAAAATTCTCCCACTTGTTGTTTTCTTTCTGCAGGGGACCACAGGAGAGCTGAGTCATTAGCCCAACTTTGCAACACCCATTGTTTCTCTACACCAAGAGAACTTCTGAGTGCTCACAAACTTTGTCAATGCATCTACAACATTCTTCAAAGTGTCTACATTTACCAGAAACACCCTTTTAGCCTCAACCATATATCTCACAAAGTGATATTGAACATCAATGTGCTTTGTCTTTGAATGATAAGCAGGGTTCTTAGCCAAGAAAATTGCACTTTGGCTATCACAGTCTATCCTTATAGCTTGCTGTACCAACCCGATACTTGAACACAATCTCTGCAACCAAACTGCTTCCTTGCTTGCATGAGTGGCTGCTATGTATTCTGCCTCTGTAGTTGAAAGAGCCACTACAGACTGTCTTTTACTCATCCAACTGACTGCGCCTCCAAAGAGGCTAAACACATACCCACTTCTAGATCTTCTTTGGTCCAGATCTCCAGCCCAGTCTGCATCAACAAAACCACGAATGTCCAACATTCTTTCCAATCCTGGTCTTCCCTGGTAGCACAAGCCATAATCACTAGTGCCACGTAAATATCTGAAAACCCGCTTCACCGCTGTCCAATGCTCCTTCCCTGGGTTTGACATAAACCTGCTCAATACTCCCACTGCATGTGCAATGTCTGGTCTAGTACAGACCATTGCATACATCAAGCTACCCACTGCACTTGCATATGGAACATGAGACATATCCTCCTCTTCTTCTTGTGTCTTGGGACACTGTTCAAAAAATAGCTTTGTACCTACAAGAATCAGAACATTCACCGGTTTACTATCTTGCATATTGAACCTCTGCAATATAGTCTCGACATACTTCCTCTAGTTTAACCAGAGCTTCCTCTTTGCCCGATCTCTCTTAATTTCCATGCCCAAAATATAGTTTGCAGCACCAAGATCCTTCATGTCGAATTTGGAGAACAGTTGAGTCTTCAAATCTTGGATAATTTCTTTGTCATTTCCAATCAACAACATATCATCCACATACAAGACAAAATAAATAACACGGTCACTAATTAATTTAAAATAAACACAGTGATCCTCCTTGCTTCTGGTGAAGCCAAGTCCCCGTATATAGGTATCAAATTTCTGATACCACATCCTTGGTGACTGTTTTAACCCATACATAGACTTCTTCAACCTGCATACTAGTTCTTTCTTACCCTTCACCATAAAGCCTTCAGGTTGCTTCATGTAGATATCCTCTTCTATATCTCTTCCATCTGTTCTATCTCAAAATCAAATGCAGCAGCAATAGATAAAAGTAATCTAATAGAAGTGACTTTGGCAACAGGAGAAAAAATATCACCAAAATCAATGCCCGGCACTTGGGAATAACCTTTCGCTACCAACCGAGCTTTGTATTTCTCCACCTTGCCTTCTACATTCATCTTCTTCTTAAACACACATTTGCTCCCAATGGGCTTCCTTCCAGCCGGCAACTCCACCAGATCCCATGCATCATTTTTGTGCAAAGATTCCATTTCATCAACCATGGCCTCCTTCCAGAGTTTTCTATCCTCTGAATCTACTGCCTCCCTGACAGTTCTGGGTTCATCATCAGTTATAGTTAAGGCAAAACCTGAACAGAAAGCAAATGGACTATACCTTTCTGGTTGCCTTCTTTCCCGAACTGATCTTCTTAAAGCTGGAGTTTGTGGCTCATCATCTTCTGAGTCTTCTTCTGTTGTAGAGTCCGATTCATCCTCCTTTAGCTCAAACTCTATCTTCTCAGGTTCCTTTGGTAGGACTTCATGTTTAACAACATCTTTCACTTCTCTAAACACCACATCTTGGCTGTACACAACCTTCCTTGTTTCTGGGTTCCAAAGCTTGTAACCCTTAAACCATCCTTATACCCAATAAAGATGCACCTTTCAGATTTATTATCCAACTTGGTCCTTTTCTCCTTTGGAACATGTACATATGCATCACATCCAAATACCCTTAGATGTGAAAGAGAGGGTTTCTTACCAGTCCATAACTCATGTGGAGTCTTATCCTCCAACGCTGATGAAGGTGATCTGTTAACTAAGTAACATGCAGTCTCCACTGCCTCTGCCCAGAATTCTTGTCCTAACCCGGTACCACTGAGCATGCTTCTTGCCTTTTCCATCAGTGTTCTATTCATTCTTTCTGCAACTCCATTTTGTTGAGGTGTGTGTGGAGTAGTCTTCTGCCGTGCTATACCACACTTCTTACAGAACTCTTCAAATTCCTTCTTGCAGAACTCCCCACCATTATCTGTCCTCAACGCCTTTATCTTCTTCTCTATTTGGTTTTCCACCAGAGCCTTAAATTCTTTAAATTTGTCAAAGACTTCAGATTTCTTCCTCAAGAAATATATCCATGTATTCCTTGAGAAGTCATCTATGAATGAAACATAGTACACAGACTTTCCCAGTGATGGAACTGACACAGGTCCAAACACATCACTGTGCACAAGTTCTAATATTTTTTTCGCCCTCTTAGCACCAGAAGGAAAACTCACCCGATTCTGCTTCCCATATACACAATGTTCACAGAAATCGAAATCCAGAGAACAATTAGACATACCTTCTACCATACCATCTCTATGCAATATCCGAAGGCCCTTCTCTCCAATATGTCCAAGCCTTTGATGCCATAGCATGGTCTTTTCTCCAGAGACAGCTAGACTTTCTGTCCCACTTTCAGGAACCATAGAACTGTTACACCCATCAATAACAGTGCTACCTTGTAGCTTGTATAGAGTTCCAATCCGAACTCCCCGCATTAATACCAGTGCTCCCCGAACCATCTTGCAGGCATCTTTCTCGAACACTGTTTTTACACCTGCATCATCCATCTTGCTTACAAAAATTAGATTTCTGGCCAATGCAGGAATATGCAGAACACCAGGAAGTGTTCTAATCCTTCCACCTTGCAGCTTCAGCTTGACCTTTCCACGTCCGATGATTCTGGCCCTCCTATCATCCCCTAGGAAGACATCACCGCCATCATATTTCTCATACTCGCAGAACCACTCCCTATGGGGAGTGAAGTGAAAGGATGCACCCAAGTCAATCAACCATGACTCATGATCTACATGTGTATTTGAAGAAGAAGCCAAATACACATCCCCACCTTCATCCGAGGTGGTTTTTTCCTCTCCAGAGGGAGCATCATCAGATCCCTCTCCTTTCTCAGAGATTTAGATTCAACCTTTGTGAGCCCTTCCTTCTCGTACGCACACATTTACAAAATTTCTAGGAGATTTAGATCTCCCTCTAGATTTAGATCTCCCACTCGAAACCTTATTCTTGTTTCTGTTCTGGGACCTTCCTCGTACAGATAAGGCATCTCCATTCTCACCCTCCATATTTCTCCATCTCATTTCCTCCAACAGCAAGGCTGAGACAATGTCATCAAAATTCAAGGTAGTTGTATTGCTACCTATTGCAATAACCAGACTATCCCACGAGTCCGGTAGAGAACACAACAAACTGATGCACTTATCTTCATCTGAGATTTTAATATATATACATGCCGAAGCATACATAAACCCCAATCCATTAACCCTGATTAGAACATAATGCAGTTCCCTCGACCGATCTACAAAATACTAGGAGGGGCCTAAAACCATCATGCCCCCAAACCATGTGCAAACTCATGCAAAAAACCATGGGCGGGTCCGCCCACCGGAAAATAAGGACCAAAAAAATTCCCAGGGCGCCGCCCTAAACCCCGTGTCCCCGTGCTACCACCCCCCCCCCCCCCCCGACGTTGCGCCCAACACAACGTACAAGGGGGGTTATCGCCACCCCTGTTACCCCTACACACGTGATTAGTCATGGAAAGAATATAACAAAAACCAAAAAATAGGAAGAGGTTATGGATTTGTGAAAACATCATGGGCGATGAACACTTCCCATGGGATAATCTGTTGCTCTAATTGATGCAACACAATCATCTTAATAAGAGAATGGTGGAAAATACTCTGCATTTGTTGTGAAGGAGGCTTCTTTTGCACAATGTATGACATCTTATTAATACTTCTATAAAGGTAATAAGGAAAATTCAGTAGCTTAGCCCTAGTGAAATGCATGATCAGTCTTATATGGTAGGAATAGAACCTAGAAAACCTACCCTCACAGGTGAAGTATTTCATGATGACTTTCATTAAAGGGACTTATCTTTCCAACAAATGGGAAAAGGGAAAAATAGTCTTGCAATCAGCTTGGTATCTTGGTTTCAAGAAAGGCTGGTAATGACTCAAGTCCAAATTCACCGGTTTGAACCATTTTTCTCCCATGCAAGTTATCCTAGTGGCCATGGCAATTGTATTGGTTGACAGCTCAAAATTCACTCCAGCTAGGTGTACTTGGTGGTTATGGAGGTTTAGGATGAAAATTCTGGTCATCTCAGGGTGACTTTTGACTCTTTGTACTTTTTCACAGCAATAATAACATCCTACCTCTTGGAAATATGCAACTGTAGTAGGGGAATCTGTCAACTCCTTGGTGCTCAAAGGCTCAAATATGTTTACTCTCCCACCCTTTCTTTGTGGTCCCCTAGGCCTTTGGCCTCCCTCACCACTGTCAACACCACCTTCTCTAGGCATTTTATCTCTACTCTTGCTTTTTAAATCAAAAACTTGAAGCTACTTGTGAAATGATATGAGGAGGGTGAGTGGGATGGTGAAGAGACAGTAGTGTCAAGGCTTGGCAGTGTGAAGGCTAGTTGTGAAAATGGAGAGTTTTATTTGGTAGAGGAGCCATTTCTTAGCATGGAGACCAAACTTATCTCTTCCTTTAGGTTTTCCAACTTTTTCTCTAAGTTCACCCTTTAAAATAGTATGAAAGGGGGTAAGAGATCTAAATACCCTATATAAAAGCTTCGGAGGTGCCAAGCGGAGAAAATTAGGAGTTTTGAGAAAATATAGAACTTGCACTGGCTTGAGTGGCTTCCTGGCTAAACACGTGGCACAGGAGCGCAGCACTTGGGCCAGTCGGGTCGGCCTTGCACGAGCTATTGTGTCAGCCCTGAACGTAGCACGGGAGCGTAGCACAGACAGAGGGTCTTCGTGTAGCACCTTCATGGGCCAGCGCATAGTGTGGGTAGACCTACACAGTGTCAGGTGAGGCTTGAATGTCCTAGCGCGTAGCGTAGGCAGATTTTGCATGCGGTCGGGCAAGGCCTGAATGGCGGTTAGGCGTCGGGATTCTCCTGCATGCAGAAAGGGTAGCGCTGAACGGTGTCAGGCGAGTCGGGTGGGTGGTCCTACATGTGGTAAATGTGTAGCGTGCTGCTACAGGAGCATAGTGCCCATTTTTAATTTACATAGAGATAACCCACATGCGCGTAGCGCAACTTTACAAGAGCGTAGTGCAGGGCTTCTCCTGCCCGAAACTTGCTGGAAACCATGATTTTTTCACTTGAAGGCTTTTCTCTCCTCTTTTTCATATGAAAAATGAGTTGAATGATGAATGTGGTGCCTTTATACCCTTGGAACCAATAAATTAAAACTAAAAACCCACTTTGCTAATGTCTTGAGTTTTACTTTTTCATTTTGTCACTGATATCTTTTTTTTTTAAAGGAGGTGACCTGAACATAAGAATGATATTTTATCATAATCAACACTTCTTAATGATTTTCCAGAGGTATAATGAGTTTTTCCTGCACAGTGACCTTAGTCTCTTTAATCAAGTTTTTCATTACCTTCCCTTGGCCACTTCTGCTTGTTGTAGGTGCCATAACAAAGTGTTTTGATCTTCTTAAACTTCCTTTGGAGTTTGACACCTTAATTACTAAAAAGTAGAACACATGCTCAATTTTATTTCTTATTTGACACTTAACCTCCTGATTTCCTTCTTTTGACCATTTTGAATACCTTTGACTGTACTTTGAAATTTTAGGCTCCTTCATATTGATACTCTTTAGAATTTGTCCCTTTGGTGCAATGAAACAGTGTTGTCTTGACAAACCAATTAGGTCATCCTCTGATATCATTTTTCAACTTCTTCCTACTGTCATCAAGGAGGTTTCTCACCTTCATTTATTGTTTCAATGAATCTTCAATTTATGCTCAGTGGCACTTATGTACCTCTATCCTTGTGATCCTTTGCATGGACTCCTTACTAGTCAACATTTGTTTTACCAATTAGTTATAAAAACCTTGATTCTATTTGTTCATAGGTATGTTGTATTCCCTTTGTTTTGAATGTCCTTAAGGAGTTTGTCTTCTCACCTTGCCTCTCTTCTGTTGATAACCATCATAAACCATTCCTGCAGAAATGTTTTAAGATGGGCAATTGTCCTTTTGCAGAATTTATGCTCTGATCAAAAGAGGTTTCTCTTGAAGGTTTTTTTTTATACCTTTTGGAAAATCATAAGCTCACCCTCCTTTTCATTTGATTTCAACTTTGGGCACAGTAAAATAGTGAGTTTAGAAAACCAAAACAATGAATAACCTAGGAGACCCTAAATGACCTATTGGGAGGCCTTTTGGACTTGGCCTTTGGCTGAACACTTAACTTAGGGTTTGTAGGTGTGAAAGAGAACATTGACAAAAATTTATGCATTGCAATCCTATAAAATGATGAATTTGATTTATCTAAAGAGCCTATAAAGGTAGCTTAAAACCACCAATGCTTGAGGCATTTGGTGAATAGGGGAAAAGGTTAGGCTACTTGGCAATCCCAGGTGTAAGTAGAGGGGTTAGGCAAACAGAAACAGATTGGTAAGGTCAGAGGTGGCAAACATAGTGAGAATGAGTGGCATAAGTCCATGATTTGGTCTTCTGGGAGTGATAGGCTAGCCATGCCTTGATAGAGTAGTAAAATAGTGAAAAATTTATCCTAAGGATAATGAAGGCAGCAAGATTTCTAGAGCTCACAATATTCATCAATTTTGTTTCTATAAATCTAAGATAAGAATTTAGTCATCTACAAAGACAAAAATTACTAATGACTAACACACCCTATGGTAATTTTTTAAAAATCTCGAGTGTCCTCCTAAAGGAGAAGTGTGCAATTCCAAAAGAATCTTTTGTTTTAGTTGGGAATTATTGCAAATATATAAGCAATCTTTGTACCATAAGGAATCATTTTTCCAACTAAATTTATCAAATGTACTAGGATCTTGCTACAAATTTTGAATGAGTGTCCACACTTCTTCGTCCTTCTTCCATTCATCCCTTGCTTCGGTTATCCAATTTGGTTGGATAATAAAAATGGCACAAAGAAATGCTTCCACCTCTTCATCCTTTCTTGAGAGTGCATCTGCAACAACATTCAGCTTCCCTTTTTTGTAGATGATTTCAAATTCATAGCCCAACATCTTTGTGACCCATTTTTGTTGTCCTTCTGAACATAGTATTTGTTCCAAAAAGTGTTTAAGGCTATCATGATCAGTTTTTACCTTGAAGTGTCTTCCCATTAGTTAAGGTGGCCATTTCTTTAGTGCATGTAGTATTGCCAACATTTCCTTCTCATAAATAGCATTTTGTAAATACTTTCCTTTTATTGGACAACTTTCAAAAGCAATGGGTATTCCTTCTTGCATTAAAACAACACCAATTCCATTACTGAGGCATCACATTCCACAATAAAGGTTTTTGTGAAGTCTGGTGTAGCTAAGACTGGTGCTAGGAACATTGCCTCTTTCAGATGTTCAAAAGCCTTAGCTGCCTTAGGAGTCCTTGAAAATGCATCTTTCTTCAATAATGTTGTTAGAGGTGATGCTATTCTCCCATAATTCTTAACAAAATTGTGATAATACCCTGTTAACCTGAGAAATCCACGCAACTGCTTTATGGTTGTGGGTACTTTCCATTCCTTAATGGATTTAATTTTGCTAGGGTCTACCTTAACACCCTCATGAGATACAATATAACCCATATATTCCACATCTTGTACTCCAAAGAAACATTTGGATGTTTTTGCATATAATTGTTTCTCCTCCAATAGTTTGAGCACCTTGTCAACATGTTGAACATGATCCTTCCAAGACAAGCTGTAGATTAGTATATCATCAAAAAATACTAGCACAAATTTTCTAAGGAAGGGTTTGAAAATGGAATTCATCAACCCTTGAAATGTAGAAGGTGCATTGGTAAGGCCAAAAGGCATGACCAAAAATTCATAATGACCCTCATGAGTTCGAAATGTTGTTTCTGAAATATATTCAATCTTCATTCTAATTTGATGATATCCTAAATGAAGATCTAACTTGTTAAAATAAATTTATACATGTAATTCATCAATCATGGGAATGGGAAATTTATCTTTAATAGTGAGCTTATTGAGCTCCCTATAATCTGGACACATGTGCCATGATCCATCCTTCTTGTGCACCAATACTACTGGAGCAGAGAAAAAACTTTGACTAGGTTGAATTATACCAACCTCTAACATTTCTACAATCATACATTCAAATTCGCTCTTTTGGACATAAGGATATCTGTAAGGCCTGATGTTTGGAGGAACACGTCCTAGAATTAAATGAATAGTATGATCATGATCATGAATAGGTGGGAGTCCTTTGGGAGTTTCAAACACCTTGGAATGATTGTCCAAGACTTTTTGGAGATCTGGAGAGATAGATGATTTTTATGTTGGGACTTCTAGTGAGCATAATTTTGCAATTACGCCTCGTTGTTCTTTCTTAAGAATATTTTTCATGACATTAGAGCTTATTATCTTTCTTGGCTTCCCTGCAATACCCCTTAATTCGATTTCCTTTCCTTCCGAAAAAAAATTTCAAGAAAATTTCTTGAAAATTAAAATCTACCATCCCCAAAGATTCTAACCATTGTACTCCTAGTACAACATCAGCACCTCCCATTGGAATGGAAAGCATTGGACTATTCAATACATGTTCCCCCATGGCTAGCTTGATATTATGGAATTTTCCAGAGCAATTTATGGTTTTGATGCAGGGGCATTAGATTCTAGCTAGCAATGTGAAAGCTTGTTCACATGTTGTGGCTATCTGAGTTAAAATTCATTCACTGATGGGTGAAAGTCAAATTTTAATGAGAGGATTAAATTCCTAAAACAAATTAATATTATTATTTTTTTAATAAATTAGGAGAATATTTAGAGATAAGTAGTTTTAATAGATGCTAAATTGTTGAGCATATCTAGCAGTAGTTGATAGATTCTAGGAGTATATTGGGCAAGTAAGATTTTCTCTCAATTTAGGAAATTCGATCCTAATTGAGAAAATTTCTGTTGTGTAATAAAAATATAAATTATAATCTTTGTAATGGAGAAATTGGGAGTTGGCCAAGCGGAATTACTTGTGAGGATTTGATTTAATAAAGATTACAAAGTTTCTGAATTATTGTTTATACTGGCAATCCCCGGAGGATTCCACCTTCGTGAATTTATTGGGTTTTTATATGCTGTGGAAAGATCAATTATAGTGGTTCTGCATAGAAAGTCAAAAGGGGCTAAAGGGTTTTATTTTGTTAATTCAAATAGAGTCTCTATTCATTTAAATATCTTGTACTCTGTTCACAAGGCCATAGTTTTAATTATAATTTTTTGTGGAAATTGATGGAATTGATGTTGATTGTTGGGTTTATAAAGGAAGGATTGTTGATGAATGCAATTCAATTAGAAGCCTTTGATTAAATTGCTGCGTAATTTATGAAGGGAAGCTCCATGATCAAAAGCGTTCTCAGGCTTTTAGATGGACAAGTGAATGGTTTTTATAGCAGATGGTTTGATTGGTTCGATTCACATGAATCGATACAAAATTTGGCAATTGACACCGATCTCAACATTCGAACTGCAGACTTAGACAAATTGCCATCAACGTTTGATCCAAGCATAGGAAATATCATTCGGTTGGAATGGTGTCGGTTGAAATTCAACGCTGTTGTTGAATTATACAACAAATGATTCCGATTTCAACGCAATTAGAGGTCGATTCCAGTTTTATTGCAGAGGAAATCGTGTTTGAGAGGAGTCACGAATTTTTGGCTTGAATCAAGTTAAAATTCCATTGGAAAACAACGTTTAAAGCAATAAAAAACCAGACGTTTTAGAAAAGCGGTTTTGAGTGGATAACTACCGATTTCACGTGCCTCTGGGTTGAGGAGCGGTTTTCCAAAAATCCACGCGAACCAATTATTTGTTAACACATCATCAATCCCAAACTGCCCATTTCGCGTAAGATTTAAATGCTAAATCTCTGTGGTGAAAGTAATGCGATATGCGTTCGATCTCAAGAGTAGAAGATCCAAGGGCGATCGCTAGTTAAGCTGCACGGAGTTTAATGAGGTATGGCCAGCATTTATTCCATTTAAAATCGTTCATTAAACTTTGATTATGTGGGCCAAAAGATCAAGTGTTGGTTTCAATGATAAATGTCTATTTTGAAAATATTTGTTAAACATTGAATGCGTGGGGTCTATATAAATCAACGTAGAGCAAGTTCAAAGGTTCGATTTTGTTAAAAAGGTTTAAATAATATTTCAAAGGAGTTGAAATATTATTATATGGTGAAAGTTAACCTTTGATTTATTTGTTAAAGCGTTGAGCTTTAAAAGGATTTTGAATTTGGCTTAATGGAGGAGCTAATATTGCATAATGACTTTTTAAAGTTATTTTAGTTTCATTAATCAAATTTTTAAAATTTGATGAATGAAAATGAGTATGAAGAATTGAATCCGACTCCTTCGGAGTTAGAAACCATTGTGAGTAAATTTGAAAGGCTCTCCTTAATGCTGGCACCATCACTGCCATCATTAGTGGTATCGGAGCCGACTTCAAAGCATTTGCCAAAGATTGGGCAGACTTCCTAGAGTTAGAAGAAGAAATCTAGCATGGCTGTCCGAATTGGCAGAGGTGCTGCTGGTAGGAGAAGAGGTAGGCCAGTTGCTAATGCAGAGGTGCTAGAGACCATGCAGCAGATCCAAGCCAGAATGGAAGCAATTGAAGTAGGGCAACCAAGGGATCCTGAAGATGTCAGTGAACCTGAAGCTGAAGAAGAAGAAGGAGGAGATGTTGAGCTTACTCTTGAGATGAGATTCTTTAAGACAGTTTTAGGATCTACATCCAAGCCTAGACTTGAAGTATCAGCTTTTGCAGGAGGATTGAATCCAAAAGAGTTGATAGATTGGATCAATGAGATGAATAAATGCTTTGACTATGAAGATATGGCTGAAGACAAAAGAGTGAAATTTGCAGTCACAAAATTAAAGGGACATGCAGCACTTTGGTGGGATGGAGTGCAAGCAGAGAGAAGGAGAGCTGGTAAACAACCAATCAAAAGTTGGAGCAGAATGGTGGCCAAACTGAAAGGTAAATTCTTGCCTAGTGATTATCAGCTTACATTGTTTAGACAAATACAAAATCTTAGACAAAGACTAATGACTGTGAAAGAGTACACAGAAGAATTCTACAAAGTGAGCATAAGAGCTGGACAGATCCAGGACACAGCAGAGAAGATTGCCAGGTATGTGAATGGTCTCAGATTAGAGATCCAAGATGAAATCAGTATTTTGTCTCCTAAGTCAGTTGAAGAGGCTTATCAAATGGCCTTGAAAGCTGAAGAGAAACTACTGAGAAAGCAATCTGCCAAAGGAAGAGGTACTTTCCAAGGAAAGGGAAGTCAAGGTGGTAGAGGGAGATCTACAGCACCAAAGGATGAAGCTAGCAGCAGCTCACCTCAACATGCACACACAGATGGTGATGCAAGTGGTAGAAGAAATTCCCATAGAGGAAGAGGAGGCAGAAGCAGAGGAAGAGAAGTAAGATGTTACCGATGTAACAAATTGGGACATAAAGCCTTTGAGTGCCCAGAGAAAGAGAATGTGGGTACTAGTCAGAGAAATGCAGTTGTTGCTCAGACTGAAGAAGCAGCAAAGTTGCCTGAAGCAGAGAGAGATTGTGCCAGAGAAGAGAGAATCTTTGGTTGTTAACAAAGTTTTGCTGAAGCAAGCAAAGGAAGTTGCTGAACCAGCACAGAGAAAAACTTTGTTCAGGAGTGTATGCAAAGTTCAAGGGAAATGTTGTCAATTAGTCATTGATAGTGGCAGCACAGACAATCTGGTTTCTACAGAGGTGATAGAAAAGTTGAAGTTGAAAACAAGGGAACATCCAACACCCTACAAGGTGTCATGGCTTCAGAAGGGTCATCAGCTGATTGTGAAAGAACAGTGTGAGATAGAGTTGCAGATGGGCAGCTACAAAGATAGGATAATGTGTGATGTGATGCCTATGGATGTATGTCATATACTGCTGGGTAGACCTTGGTAGTATGACAAAGGAGCAGTACATGATGGTAAGCGAAACACTTACAAATTCTTTAAGGATGGTGTGTATCAAACATTGTTGCCAATGGAAGAAGGAGAAGCATCAAGCAAAAAGTCTGATCCAAAGGCTCTATTGCTGAGTGGGAAAGAATACTTGCAGCAGATTGAAGAAGAAGAGGTAAATTTTACTTTAGTTTGCAAACTTAAAGTAGTACTTCTACAAAAATCTCTGATTTGCCAATTGAAATTCAAGAAATGTTGGACAATTATTGTGATATAATTGTGGATGATTTTCCTAATGAGTTACCACCTGTAAGAAAAATCAGCCATCAGATAGATTTGATTCCAGGATCAAATCTGCCAAACAAAGCAGCTTACAGAATGACTCCAACAGAAAACGAAGAAATCAGAAAGCAAGTGCAGGAATTGGTTGACAAAGGTTTGGTTCGAGAAAGTTTTATTCCTTGTGCAGTGCCTACCGTGTTGAGCCCGAAGAAAGATGGAGGCTGGAGAATGTGCACTGATTCAAGAGAAATCAACAAGATAACAATCAGGTATAGATTTCCTTTGCCCAGAATTGAAGATTTAATGGACTGTTTGAGTGGAGCAAGATATTGTTCAAAACTTGATTTGAAAAGTGGGTATCATCAGATTAGGATAAGGGAAGGTGATGAATGGAAAACAACATTTAAGACAAATGAGGGATTGTATGAATGGATGGTAATGCCTTTTGGCTTATCAAATGCACCCAGTACTTTTATGAGGTTCATGAATGAAGTATTAAGAGAGTTTATTGGTAAATTTGTAATAGTATATCTAGATGACATACTAATTTACAGCAAAACAAAAGAAGAACATTTAAGGCATCTTAACTATGTCTTGAAGAAATTACATCAAGAGAAGTTGCTGATAAATCTGAAGAAGTGTTCATTCATGAAAGAAGAGCTGGTGTACCTGGGTTTTGTTGTTTCTGCTGAAGGATTAAAGATGGATCCAGAAAAGGTCAGAGCAATTGTGGAGTGGCCTTCACCAAAAAGTGTCTTTGAGGTAAGAAGTTTCCATGGACTTGCTAGTTTTTACAGGAAATTCATAAGGAATTTTAGCAAGATTAGTGCACCTATCATTGAAACTATAAAGAAAGACAAACAACCATTCAAGTGGACTGCTGAAGCTGAAAATAATTTTCAGTTTTTAAAACAGAAAATAACAGAGAAACCTGTATTAGTGTTGCCTGATTTTACTAAAACATTTCAAGTAAAGTGTGATGCCAGTGGAGAAGCTATTGGAGCTGTTTTAAGTCAAGAAGATAGGCCTGTAGCATATTTCAGTGAGAAGCTGAATGACACAAGGAGAAAATACTCTTCTTATGACAAGGAGTTTTATGCAATAGTACAATCATTGAAGAAGTGGAGACATTATTTAATGTCTAAAGAATTTGTACTATACTCAGATAATCATGCTTTACAATACATTATGTAGTAGCCTAAGTTAAATAAAAAACATGCTAAATGGGTTGAATATCTTCAAATTTTCAACTTTGTTTTAAAACACATAAGTGGGCAGGAAAACAAGGTAGCTGATGCCTTGAGTAGGAAGAACAGTATTGTCCAAGAAAGTCAAATTGAAGTGGTAGGTTTTGATTTTCTTAAAGAATTGTATAAAACAGATTTGGATTTCAAGGAAGCATTTGAAGCATGTTTGAATCTTGTTTTGATAGATAGAAGTCAGTGGTTGGATTATTTCTTGCAAGAGGGTTTATTGTTCAGGAGAAATCAATTATGTATACCAAATTGTTCCATGAGAGAAAATCTCATCAGAGAGAAGCATATTGGTGGACTTGTTGGACATTTTGGTACTGATAAAACTTATGAGCAGCTGAGTCATTTCTATTATTGGAAAAAAATGAGATCTGAAGTGGAAAAGTATGTGAAGAATTGTAAAATTTTTCAGTATGCTAAGGGAAGAAGCCAGAATTTAGGTTTGTACATTCCATTGCCTATTCCAGACAGAACTTGGGATATGGTAAGTATGGATTTTGTTTTAGGACTGCCTAAGACACAGAGAGGGAATGATACAATTTTTGTTGTTTTTGACAGATTTTCGAAGATGGCACATTTTATTCCATGTTATAAAACTAGTGATGCTACTCATGTTGCTAATTTGTTTTTCAAAGAAATTGTTAGACTACACGGGTTACCTAAAAGCATTGTTTCTGATAGAGATACCAGGTTTGTTGGTCATTTTTGGAGGACATTGTGGAAGAAGCTTAGTACTAATCTGAGTTTCAGCTCAGCCTATCATCCTCAGACTGATGGGAAGACCACGGTAGTAAAAAGAAGTTTAGGTAATATTTTGAGAAGTCTTGTAAGAGAACATCCTAAGCAATGGGATCATATCTTACCATAGGCAAAATATGCATACAATGATTCACCAAACAGAAGTACAGGACAGAGTCCATTCCATATTAGTTATGGAATGCACCCAAGAGGAGTTTCTGAATTGAGAAATTTGGGAAAGGCAGAAATGAGAAGTGCTGAAGGTGAAGAATTTGCTTCAGAGATTCAAGCAATTCATGAGCAGGTGAAGCAGCAGTTACAAGACAGCAGTATCAAATACAAAAGTAGAGCAGATTTGAGTAGAAGAGAAGTTCAATTTGCATTTGGTGATTTAGTTTTGGCTCACTTGAGGAAAGACAGATTTCCAAAAAGAGAGTATAACAAACTGAAGTTTAAAAAGATAGGACCATGCAAAATTCTAAGAAAATTTTCTGCTAATGCCTATGAAATTGAATTTCCATCTGATATTGGAATATCTCCAATATTTAATGTTGCATATTTGTACAGGTATGAAGATGGTGGCACAGAGGAAATACCAGAAGACAAAGAGCAGATTGATTGGGTAAAACAGTTAACTACATCACAGCCATTACAACTAGAGATGATCTTAGACAAAAAGGTGTTTAAGAGAAGCAGAGGAGAAGAGTATTTCTAGTACTTGATTAAATGGAAGAATCAGCCAATTGAAGATGCTACGTGGATGACAGAAGCTATGTTGCAGAAACTGGGCAGGTCTGTGAAGGAGCTCATGGACAGGAGCCCATGAAGAATTTTGTCCTCGGAAATCTGATGCAGGGGCATTAGATTCTAGCCAGCAATGTGAAAGCTTGTTCACATGTTGTGGCTAGCTGAGTTAGAATTCATTCACTGATGGGTGAAAGTCAAATTTTAATGAGAGGATTAAATTCCTCAAACAAATTAATATTATTATTTTTGTAATAAATTAGGAGAATATTTAGAGATAAGTAGTTTTAATAGATTCTAAATTGTTGAGCATATCTAGCAGTAGTTGATAGATTCTAGGAGTATATTGGGCAAGTAAGATTTTCTCTCAATTTAGGAAATTCGATTCTAATTGAGAAGATTTCTGTTGTGTAGTAAAATTATAAATTGTAATCTCTGTAATGGAGAAATTGGGTGTGGCCGAGAGGAATTATTTGTGAGGATTTGATTTAATAAAGATATCAACTTTTCTGAATTATTGTTTATACTGGCAATCCTCGAAGGATTCCACCTTCATGAACTAATTGGTTTTTTATATGTTGTGGAAAGATCAATTATAGTAGTTCTGCATAGAAAGTCAAGAGGGGTTGAGGGTTTTTATTTTGTTAAATAAAACAAAGTCTCTGTTCATTTAAACATTTTATACTCTGTTTACGAAGCCATAGTATTAAATCTGAATTATTTTGTGGAAATCGATGGAATTGATGTTGATTGTTGGGTTTATAAAGGAAGGATTGTTGATGAATTTATTTCAATTATAAGTCTTTGATTAAATTGCTGTGTAATTTATGAAGGGAAGATCCATAATCAAAAGCGTTCTCAGGCTTTAAGATGGACAAGTGAATGGTTTCTATAGCAGATGGTTTGATTGGTTCGATTCACATGAATCGATACAAAATTTGGCGATTGACACTGATCTCAGAATTTGAACCGCAGACTTAGACAACTTGCCATCAACGTTGATCCAAGCATAGGAAACATCATTCAGTTGGAATGATTTTAGTTGAAATTCAACGCTGTTGAATTATACAGTAAATGATTCTGACTTCAACGCAATTAGAGGTCGATCCCAGTTTTTATGCAGAGAAAATCGTGTTTGAGAGGAGCCATGAATTTTTGGCTTGAATCAAGTTAAAATTCAGTTCGAAAACAACGTTTAAAGCATTCAGGAAATGAAAGTTTAGGAAAGCGGTTTTGGATGGTAAACCACTAGTATCGCACGCCTCTGGAGCTAGGGAACGGTTTTGTGAAAACTCACGCGATCCAATTAAATGTCAACACGTCATCAACCCAAAAATGCCTATTTCGCGTAGCGTTGGAATGTTAAATCTTGGTGATAAATTCAACGCGATATGTATGAGATCCGTTTGAACTGGAAGGTAGAAAATCCAAAGGTAATCGCCAGTCAAGCTGCATGAATGTTAATTGAGGTACGACAGCGTTGGTTTCAATCGTAATAGTCCAATTTGAAAGATTTTTATTAAATATTGAATGTGTGGGTCCATATAAAATCAACGTGAAGCAAGGTTTGTTCTTAGAACAAAGAAGTTAAATTAAAAGGTTTTATTTTGTTAAAAAGTGTTTAATAATTATTTCAAAGGAACTGAAATATTATTATATGGTGAAAAGTTAACCTTTGATTTATTTGCCAATCGTTGAGCTTTTAAGGAATTTGAGGCTGGTTTTAATGGGAGGAGCTCATTTATATAATGAATTTTTAAAGTTATTATTTTTAATATCATTAATCAAAATATTTTAAAAATTTGATGAATGAAAATGAGTATGAAGAATTGAATCCAACTCCTCCGAAGTTAGAAACCATTGTGAGAAAATTTGAAAGGCTCTCCTTAACGCCGAAACCATCACCGCCATCAGGTTTCTCCATTTGCAACCATCACTTCACATTCTGGTGTTGGGTATAGGAAAAAATTAAATTCCTTGGCTACCTTACAACAAATAAAATTATGGGTACTACTCGAATCAATAAAAACCATTACCTTTTTCTTCTTGATACATCCTTCTATCTTGAGAGTTTGAGGAGTGGTAATTCCTGCCAGTGCATTAGAGGATATGGTTGAACTCATTTCTTCTATCTCTAGAGTTTGTTCCTGGTTTTATCCTCTTCTTTTGAAGTTTCTTGTTCATTTTATTCCTCCTCTTCACAATCTATGTAAAATAGTTTCTTCTCAGCACACTTATGACCTTTAGTGTATTTGCTATCACAGTTGTAGCAAAGCCCTTTTTCTCTTTTTTCTTCCAATTGTTGTGGTGTCAACCTTGTAGGTTGTGGAAATTTAGGAGTAGCAACACTTCCATCTTTGTAGATATGAGTGGTAGGCTTCCTTGTCGCCATAATTTTACATTCAATTTTTCTCGCAAACCTGAATGCCTTCTCCATTGAATCAGGTTCCCAAAGGAGAACCTCATGTTGGATGTTATCCTTTAATGTCCCTATGAAGACATCAATCCTGTGTTCCTCTAGAATATCAGCTACCCTTATATTTAATTTTTGGAATTCCTCAATGTGCTCCACCAATGAACCCTTTTTTTTATATTTATCAATTGGGTAAAGTAGGGTGTTACTATTTGTATCCTCATAATGTGCTATCATTTCCTTCGTAAAAATTGACCAAGTGACAATTTTTTTATGGGAGCAAAGCCATCGATACTATACAAATGTATTTTGTTCTAAAAGTAAAGTTACAATGTGTACCTTTTGTGTGTTTTGTACATTCTTGAGGTCAAAATATTGCTCCATCCATAGTATCCATGTTAAGGGATCCTTGCCATCAAAATTTCTCATATCCATCTTTGGAATATGGTGGTTCTTCCCTCCAACATTAGAGTTTATGAAATCATGATTAACATTTATTTTTTTCTCATCATGAGTTTCCGCTGCTATCTTTTCACCATTAGGAAAAATTTCTTGTATCAACTTTTCCAAACCTTCTGTGTCTACTTTTAGATCATTCTTCATGTTTTCCATGTTGTTTTTCATTTTTTCATCGATCTTAGCTTCCATGTCATCCATCTTAGCTTCCATGCCCACTTCTAAGCCATTAATCTTAGCTCCCAATCCATTCATCTTAGCTTCCACGCCTTTCCTCAAACCATCCATATTAGTTTCCACGCCTTTCTTCAAGACTTCCATTTCATTTTTTGTTGCTCTTTGCGAGAGCGAAATTTGTTGCACTTGCTCTTGTAATTTTGATATGTCATGTTTCCATTCGTTGTCTTCATGAGTCATAGTAGAGCCTTCTAAAGGCTTAATGGGTGTTGAATTATTTTTAGGGGCATTTTAAAACCCAATACTATGCTCAATAGGCCCTTGGAATCACTTAAAACTGATTTTTCAAACAAGACTTATGCAATTTGAAAAAAATACACCTTTTTCTTTCTTTTGAGGAGCTTGATATTGAAACTTAATTATCTCTGTAATTGCGGATATTCAATATCTGAATTTTCATCCTATAGTATCCCTCTGAATCTTCTTTCCAATGCCACAGGTCTTACCTGATTTGGATATTTCAAGGCAAAGTAATGTCGAATCTCCCACAATGACCTAATTATGGACTAGTTCCATAGAGCGCAATTTTATGGCATTCCACATCTCACTTTTTCCTCCATTGGCTTTGAATTTGATAGTCAGGAAAGTAAAGTCTATGTACTTGCAGCCACTTTTTACAGAATTCCAATCCGATGCTCAGAGAGAGACTTATGACGATTTTTTTTTATGATGATTTTTTTTTGTAAAGTTAAGCAGATTTATATTAATTTTGTTGGATAAAAATACAGAGTTTCCTAGGAGTCAATGCGACCTCCCTGAGTTGGTTTTGCAACATGCCTTGGCATCGCATCCAATGGATGCGTTTGGCTGAAGATGGATGTCGCTGGCCAATCAAATTTTCCTTGGAGCTCGAGGTGCTCTGGCGCGCCCAGAAAGTCTAGTCAACACAGAGTTGTGCTGCCTGAAGAGTGTGAGCGAGAATTCTTCAATGCGGCTTGAGTTTTCCTGAGCCTGGTGGCTAAGTTCTCCCTTGGACGTGACTTGCTTATGTTCGATCCTACAGTGATTGAGTTTGACATACATTTCCTGTGGCGAAAACCATCGAGTACCTTGTGGCCTAGGCCTGTGTTTGCAGATCCGATTGTTGGAATTTGTTGCAGTTGGCTTTGAGTTCTCCCTCCACCTGATCTTGCCAAAGGCTGTGGTATTCTGCCAGATTGGAATCGATCCCTGCATTTGCCAATGCATCAGCCAACTTATTTGCTTTCCTGCGAACTACTTGGAAAGTGATCCCTTGCATGTTGCAGAGTTGGCCTTGGAGGTCCTTCAGAATTGCCGATAGTCTCCAGCTTGGGGTCACCTTGTGCACCTGCGCGCCCATCTAGAGTTTCCTGATCAGCCTTATTATGATCTCCAAATCGCCCTCCACTACCAGAGGTAGGAGTTTGTAGCGACCAGCCAGAGTGAGGCCGTCGATGAGAGCGATTAGTTCTGCAGCATTATTGGTGTTCACTCCGAGATTGCCATGATAGATGAGATGAATTGCGCCTGTGTGATCCCTTACTGCTCCCCCATAGCCTGCCATTCCCAGGTTTTGTCTTGAAGCCCTGTCGAAATTGAGTTTGAATGTGTTAAAACGGGGCAGAGTCCATTTGTCCTGCGTTGTTCTTGTTGAGGCCTGGTTCCTTCCATCATGGTTGGTCGTTGTTTGAAGATTCGGGATCTGTATAATTCTTGCCTCGTTTGGAGATGTGTTGCCCTCTATCGGCAGTATGCCCATGGCATTGATCGTTTCTATTATGAGCTGTCGTACTTTCCCTGTCAACACGTTTACTGCCATTGCTGAGGTTTTGAATATTCTTGCGTTTCGCTCTTTCCACGGGATCCAAACTATTGCTCCTGGAATTAGATTCCAGGCACTGTTGACCAAGGGATTGGAGGATATGGAAGATCTCCACTTGCTTAGTGAGAGTTGGATGGAGTTTCTGTCTCTATCAGATTGTCTAAAGACCATGGCCATGTCATCCCACAGAGAGAAAGCTGTGGGACAGGTATTGAGTATGTGATTGAGCATTTCCGGACCATTCTCGCAGAGCATACATCGAAAAGGGCCTACGAAGCCTCGTTTCTGAAGATTGTCCCATGTGAGTGCCTTGTTATGCAGGACCAGCCAGGAGAATAGTGTGATTTTTGGCCATGTTCCTCTATTCCAAAGGGTTTGCCATTTGTGGTCTGGTTGCTGATCCAAGGAGGTTGCCAAGAGCTAATATGCTTCTTTGAGGTTGAATGTGCCTTTGGGGTTACTTCCCCATCTCAGGATGTCCTATTTGTTGGATCTTAGGATTATTCTTTTGTCCAAGTCTTGTAGAAGATGGTCTACATTCCTTGGGCCTGCTTGGGTATGCCATTGTTCTTTGGATATCCATTTTTTCCATATGGGTGCCTCACTTGTTGGTTGCCAGTAGTCTGCTACCGTAATCTTGCCTTCCTCCTACATAGCTCTTTTAAGAGTGTTCCAGCTTGGGTGTTCCAGGGGTGGAAGCTGCTGCCAGGCATCTTCCCAGAATAGGGTTGTATTGCCTTGGTGCACTTCCCAGAAGCTATGCTGCTGAACAATATGTCTATTTTCCCAGGCTTTGTTCCAGATGGGGGATTCTTGAGTGGTACCTGTAAGCCTGATGAGGTCTTTGTCCCTGATTTGGGTTGTATACTTCGCTTTCCACATGGTGCCCCAGAGGGAGTTAGGATTTTCTACCCATCTCCACTAGATTTTTGCTGCTACGGCCTTGCTTAATATCTCAAGGTCTCTGAGGCCCAAACCTCCCTCCATTTTTGGTTTACAGATGTCTATCCATTTGAGGAGGGCCCATTTGGATTTCTTAGAGGGTCCATTCCAGAGGAAGGAGCGCTAAATGCTTCTGATGGCCTTATAAACCGCCTTAGGGGCTGCAACTGCTAAGAACATGTAAGCTAGCATGGTTTGAAGGACAGACTTGACCAATATTAGTCTTCTGGCCATGTTTAAGGCCCGGTGGGTCCAGCTGCTTAGCCTGGCTCTCATTTTGTTGAGGAGGGCTTCCCAATTGACCGATTTGTAGGCATATTCCGAAAGCGGTATACCAAGGTATTTGGTTGGAAGGGAGTTCTTTTGAATATTCAGAATTCTGCTGAGATTTCTCTGCACAGGAATGGATGCGTTGAAGAATTTTTTTTGGATTTGGTTAGATTAATTTCCATACCTGAGGCCTCCGAGAAAGTCTTTAACACTTTGCTGATGGTTCGAGCTTCCTGCACTGTGGGGGCGCCCATGAGCATTGTATCGTCTACAAATTGCTGATGCGTTACAATGGGTCCTTGGTGTACCGGTTTGATGCCTTTGAGTTGGTTCTGCTGTTTTGCCTTGGCTAAAGATCTTCCCAGCCCTTCTGCCATTATGATGAAGATAAAAGGAGACAGGGGATCTCCTTGTCTTATACCTCTGGATGGACTGAAGGGTTGAAGGGGTCCTCCATTCAGCAGAATTGAAAAGAAAGCACCTAAGACCAGTTCCATTATCCAATTTGTCCATTGCTGACTAAATAAAAAATCTTGGAGGATTGCTCTCATATAGTTCCAGCTGATTCTATCAAAGGCCTTGGACAGGTCAAGCTGGATTAACATGCCTGGAGTTCTGTTTGATTTGAGAGAGTGCAATACTTCCTGGGTGAGGATTATGCTGTCAGTGATCTGCCTACCTTCGACGTAGCCAGTTTGCTCCTGAGAAATGATTGAGGGGAGGACAGATTTAAGTATGCCAGCCATCAGTTTGGAAAGGATTTTATAAAGGACATTGCAAAGGGCTATAGGGCGAAACTTGTCAGGGGAGTCAGCCTGGTCCGATTTGGGAATTAAGGTGAGGAAATTGGCATTGATGGCAGGTAAGACTTTCTTGGTTATGTGAAAGTTTCTTACCAGAAAGAGAAGTTCAGCTTTAATAATGGGCCAGCAAGCCTTAAAAAATTCTATTGTAAATCTGTCAGGTCCGGGGGCCTTGTTCGTGGCCATGGTGAAGACTGTTTCTTCAATCTCCTGCTCAGTAAAATCTCTTAGAAGTAGGGCGTTTTGATCCTTTGTAACTAAGCTGGGAATGGCCGCAATTATTTCATTTATGGCTTGGGATCGATCTTGGATGGGATCGCTGAGAAGAGAGGTGAAATAAGAGTTGAGTTCAGATCCGATATGTTCCCTTGAATAGACTTGATCGCCAACAATATTTTTGAGGGAGAGGATGCGATTAAAAGCTCTATGCTGGATGGTTGACTTGTGAAAGAAACTGGTGTTGCGTTCACCCTGTTTTAACCATTGCACCTCGATTTCTGTCTCCACAGTAGCTCTTCCTGTTTTAGTCGATCTTCCCATTGCCTTTGCAGATCCGATTCTTGAGCTTTCTGCTCATCATTGGGCCCTTCTTTGATCAATGTTAGCTGGAGGTTCGCCATTTTTTCCTCAAGTTCTTTTTTGGCTTGAAATATGTCGCCAAAGGTGTTTTTGTTCCATTGTTTGAGGTTAGTCTTTATAGTTTTGAGCTTCTGCTGGAATATGTACATGATGTTGTCGCTCCTTATGGTGGCTTGAGTTCACCAGTTTTGTATGTTCTGAATGAATTATGGGTGCTCTGTCCAGAAGGCTTCAAATCTGAATGGTCTGTTGTGGGGTTTATCCAAATTGGTGAAGTGGATATGCACTGGCCAGTGATCAGATCCTCCAATGGGCAGAATTTTGGCCTCCAGGTCGATATTGTGTAGCAGAATCGATTCCGACATGAGGAACCTATCGAGCCTTGATGCTATCTGCCTGTTTCCTCCTTGCTTATTGTTCCAGGTATGCAGACCATTGACTGTGGGGATGTCTATGAGTTTGGATTCAACAATAAAGGTGTTGAATGCTACCGAGTCCTTATCCAGTCTTCGTAAGCCTCCCTTTTTCTCTGCTATATTGGTAATCATATTGTAGTCTCCTCCTAAAATCCAGTGATTTGCCCCATGGTGTTGTCTGACTTCGTCTAGGTCTAGCAACATCTCCAGCTTTTCCTAAAGTCGTTGGGGTCCATATACGTTGGTAATGCAAATTGATTGCCCTGATTCTGGCATGTTGAAAATTACCGATAATGAGTGCTTGGTGGACAGAGCATTCTGCAAGAATAATTTTCTTTTGTTCCAGAACATGATCAACCCTCCTGCTTGCCCGATTGCATCTATGCTTATGCATTGGTGACTATTGGAAATGAGTTTTTTGAGTGTTTCTGTGCTCTTAGGAGAGAATTTTGATTCTTGCAGGAGTACGATGTCTGGGTGCTGCGAGAAAAGGATGTTTTTCAGGATCCTTCTTTTGGTGGTGCCGTTGAGCCCCCTGATGTTCCAGGTTGTGATTTTCATTGAGCTATTTTTGGAGCAGAAAGGACCAATGCCCTGATTTTTTCGTCATTGATTAGCCGTCTGCCCAGCTCTTGTATTTGCTGTCTTGTGGATTTGTGCCCTCTTTTTCTGCCTGGTCCTTGTGGTTTGTATTGATCCAGATCTAGGTTGGCTTGTATGACTGTTTGACTGCTATTTCCCCATTGCCTTTTGGCTGCATTCTGGTTGATGTATTCCAGCTGTAAGTAGGCCATTTCTATCTTCTCCAAATGTTCTTGAGGAATGGCATCGACTCCCAATTTGGACCATTGCTCATTGACCCTTTGAAGATCTAGATCGCCAAGGATCTCCTCGAGAGGATTGTTTGAAAGGGTTGTGGAGGGCTGATCTGGTTGCATTTCTGTGTGTTGCTGGGTTTGCATTGAGGTGTGGCTGGTGTTATTCTGGATGAGAGAGGAGTCATGTTGGTGTTGCGGTGCCTGGGCGTGGATTGAGTCAGAGGTTGGGCTTGGAGCGTTGGTGGTAGGCATGGGTTGACTTGGACCTGTTGGATCAAGATTAGTGGGGGCCTGAGGGACTGAAGGGTGCTCTGATGAGTCAATATTGCCCAGAATTTCAAATCTATTTTGCTGGGTGGAGGCCTTATTAGTGGGGGTAGTGTTGGTGGGGGGTTTCGGAGCCTTTTTGCTTTTCTTCCCTTTGTTCTTTCTTGAAGCGGAGGTGAAGCCAGGTGTTGGAGTATCCACTTGTTCTTATTGTGCCTTAGGCTGTGGTTGATTGATAGGGAAGCCATGACTGAGATGTCCATGCTGGCAGCATGTTCGGCATCTGAATGGGATATTTTCATAATCAATGGTTTGCTTCCAGTGCACTCCTCTATGGATCAGCTCCATATGGCCTGGGAGGGGTCCTGAAATATCCAGGTAAACACAGATTATAGCATAAGTTGTGTACTTACCTTGTGATGTTAGATCTAAGGCTTTGATGAAGACTCCCAGCTGGTTTCCTATGGCCTCCAGGATTCGCTTGTTCCAGTAATCCACAGGCAGAGAGTGAAGGCGAATCCACACTGGAAATTTTTTGAAATCTTCCTGTTCTGGAGCGAAGTTTGGCCTCCAGTACGTGATGTATAATCCGGCAGAGTTGTAGAAGTACGGTCCTCCTTCGAAGATGCGATCTCGGTCGTCCCTGTGGGCGAAGATGACGGTGAAAAAGCTCCTCGATCCCAGCTGAATATTGAAGTCCCCTTTGGGTTTCCATTTCTGGTTTATCCACCAGTAGAGAGCCTTTTCGTTAAGTCGGACCCCCATGAATCTGCAGATCAAGGCATGCTTACTCATGTGGTCTCTATATTCGTCTATCCATGGATCTTCAATGATTAGTCTTGGTATTTCCTTCGAGATGGGCTTGCATGGGGACGATTCTTGCTGTTGTGTTGATTTGGATTGTGCCATCGACGGAGTCTTTGTCGCTGATCGTGTTGTTCCCTGAGATGCGGGTACAAGGATGGGAAGTTGGAGGTTTCCCGAAGGGATGCTCACAAAGAAAATGAAAAGGTGTGAAAGTAGGGGGCAAACCCCCCTCGGAGTTGTTCATGGAGCGAATCGGGTAAGAGTGTCGTTGCGAGATGTCTTGTCTACTTGGCTTTCTTTGGCCGGAGAAGCACCAGCGGGGATACGAGGAGTTACTGCGAGTTCCAATCCCGGTAATCGCTCCTCGGAGGCCCGGCACTTTGGTCTTCTTTCTCTCTCTAACTTGTTTTAGAGTTGTAGAAGGTTTTATATGAGTATTTTACCAAGGTCACCTCTTTGAGATGAAATTTGGGAGCCTGAACAAACCCTAACTTCCATAGATCATATTGCTAGAAAATTATATATTACAAAGCAATGCAACATATAAAATATGTGGAAAACACAAGCACAAAAAACCACATAAAACTAGAGATACACAGATATACGTGGTTCACCCAGTTTGGGCTACGTCCACCCCGAACATCCAGTCCTTCCTTTCTATTATCCAACAAAATAAAGAGACACAACCTACAGTAGATTCACTGTAATATCCTATGTTCTCTCTCACAATCTCTCTATTAGTTTCTTTCTCTGGGAATACACATACAATACACAGCCGCAATACAATACCCTCATACAAAACGAGGGGTTTCCTTCTAGGGCAAAAAACCCCAAATCAAAAATAACTTCTACTTTCAGATCATCTGCCTAATGAATGACTCAGATTGACTAGAAATTACTATACTTTTACAAAGAATTTTTTCCCAGGCAGCGTACAATTATGGGCAGCATTGCTAGCCCGTTAAGAATAGGGGTCCAATGTTGTGATACAAAATAAAGAAGATAACCAAGCTCCACACCCAACACATATCTCTGAAAATAGTGTGAACCAAGATCTGTAAATTTTTACTGGCAGTTTGTGAGGACTTCGGCTTCGCTCTATAAAAATTTCAGCTTCTAAACCTTCGTAGACAAAACTTTATTGCGAAAATTCCACAATGGCCTGTTTAGGTGAAATTAAAGAGCTTGAAACAAGCATAACTTACATAGATCATAACTTCGAAAATATTGCAAACCAATATCTGAAATTTATATATGATGTTCCTCAAGATTTCAGCTTCGCGCTACAAAAATTTCAGCTTCTGAACCTTCGTAGAAAAAATTTAATAGAAAAAATGCCACGATGACTGGTTTGGAGTAGCGAAACCCTAGAATCCAAAGCTCTCATACCAAAGGTTATGAAACCAGATCCAAAAATAGAAGAAAAGATAGATCAACGCCTTAGAAAGACGCCACTTCGAGGGGGCAACCTCCAATACATTACATAAATGAACAATTCTTGGATGATACAAATGACCAAAACTCCTTTATATATATAGGAGTCCATGGGGCCACAATGTAATCGTAGCCGACCTAACAATAATAATGTAAGGGAACAATAATAACAATATGGGGGTTATAGGGGTACAACAATAACAATAAGGGGGTTACACTAACAACAATAAGAGACTATACTAGTAATATAGGCACCTAACATATGATGGAGTCTTTATATTAAGAATTTAATGAAGAAGGTGAAAATTGTCAATTGAAATACCAAGAGGAAAATTGTTGAAGGACCTTCTTAAGAAGAATTTACAATGCATCAACTATCCTATATCTCTTTCGACTAAGAAGGCTACATAAATGAAGAAGGAAATATGTTGTGACATTTGAGGAAAAAAAAATGTACACAAAACAATATAATACTACCAATGAAAAATGAGAGTTCTTTTGTGATTGGTGGATTTGAAACCATAATCAAAGTTGACACATGTAGAATAGTGAGGGGTTATTTCTCCTTCTGCCAATTCTGGAAATTGAATCTATGGTCGAATTCACCCTTGGATTTTAGGGGTTTTCATGCTTGATTGCTTGTATAAATGTGTGTCTCAGTAGAAGAAACTTTGTCATCCATTGTGGTTCAATTTTTCCGTCTAATATTTGGAATAATTGTCCAAATAAAGTACTCCTACACCCATATTTTGCATCATAAAGAGGATCATTCTTATGATCATCTTTATGACCCTACCTGGGTGGAAGTCCCACATTTCAGTTTAAAGAACCAGATGATCGATGATCGTGGTAGAGAGTTTGACCTTAGTGATTGTGATTTTGAGTCTAATGCTCATGTTCCATATCAATATCCAAGACATGGTAAGGGGAAAGTACCAAGGGCAGAAGGAGTATTATTGAATCAAAGGGGGAAGAAATACAATTGCAAGTTTTCGACAACCCTTTTCACAATCAGGTATGGGGAAGATGTGTTCCAACCTGAATGCTCCTCTAGTGCATTTCTTAGCTAGATGAGATGATTGATCATGGGGTGTAGGTGGTGATAATCACCCTGAGGTATGTGCGGGAATTCTATATTTCTCATTCGAAAGGACAGTGATGTCATTTTCTTGCTCTGTCTACGCACCCTCCAATCTTTATGACCATGCCTGGGTGGAAGTACCACATTTCAATAAGGGAATATGATGCGGGCATGTGGAATAAAATTAGGGACGTGTAGTCTCATATTTACTTCACAAAGGTGATTAAAATTGATCCAACTAGTATGCTTAACTTAGAGAACATATGCTTGTGGAATGGTCTTCGATGCATAAAACTTATAAAGTAATTCTTGAAATAGTCTTCATCAAATGGGGTTGTAAGGTATTGTTTCATCTGATAACTTATAGTTATTGCACAATTCAAATGTAATATTCCCAATTATCTTTTAGCTAGTTGGAATATTATATGTTGCTTCTATTCACATCTTAGATGAATAAGTGGGGTAAAGAAACCCTTAAATCTCTTTAGTAGGAATAAACAACTTCTAATATGAATATGGATAAGTTTAGCTAGCTAAAATGAAGAAACCCTTGGTGTGGAAAGGGTTAATACATGTAGACTGGGTCAAGGTTGACCAAATCAACAACACTGCCATAGGAGAGAGTGGAGCTAGTGGGGACAACGCAGTTTTGGAGGAGGAGTATTTGCATGGGAGTAGCATCATAAATGAGTGGGGCCAAGGGTGAGGAATCTCACAAGAATATAAGGGAAGGGATGACAGCCATGATAGGCATTCAAAATATTTTTTATGTTTGGTTCTCATGACTTCTTGCATGCTTCAGCTGTTTAGAAGAGTCTGTTATAATGTTTAGTACAAGGGTATTTCCAGGCGGAAATCCCACACTCTGCCTCGGGGGACTTCAAGTGCCCACTCAAGAGAGATATTTTGAGCTTCATTTCCACCATTTGGCATTAGGCCAAGAAAATTCCTTTAGCCACAACGCAGTCTCCTTGAAGAACTGCATTATTTTGCAAGGTGTTGTAGTGGAGGGGTGAACAACCATGTTTATGAGCTAGTTTCCTAGTGAAGGGAGCAACCTTTCACCTGGAAAGCTAGAGAGGAGGAGATACAACCATATCTTTGTCATTTCAGCCTTATTTTAGTATAGCTCTAGTGGTACAATGGGATTCAACCACAAAGTTGCAGTCTACACTTTTTACATCTTGTGTATTTCAAGAAACCCTTTCCGGGTTATCTTGAGATGGTGTTTGAGATTAGTTCTCCATTTTCAGCACCTTTTGAGAATCATATCAGTAGATCCACTTGTTCCCATTTTCCAGTTGCAGTAACCCTCACTGGGACTGCGTTATCATGTACTCCGTCTTTTCTGTATAGTAGCATCATTTGTGGTTTCAGTGTATTTGGGCATTGGAGGCTTGTTTGCCTAGTTTGAGTGATTTGTTCCTCAACATATTGTATATTTTTCTGTTGTGATACATAATATCATGGATCTACGATTTTTCTCATGTGATTGTAATAATATTTTCTATACATTCCAGTTTTTTGTAAATATTACTTTCTTTCCTAATTTGGAATATTACAATGGTATCAAAGCATAATCTTGGCTCAGCTTGTGGGGAAATACATCTATAGAAATGGAGGAAAGAGAGATCCAAAAAATTCTTCTTCAGACCATGTATAACATTACTAAAGATATCAAGGAGATGAGATTAGAAAGGAAGAAGGAATCCCCTAGAGGGTTTCATCATGGATAAAGTCTCGGCACTTCACATTTATGGTGTGAGCAACCAGAAGTACAACCTTCCTCACAACGCTCCACTATGCCCACATTCCTATCAGTTGGAAGTGAGGCGGGAGGGCCACTAAGAGAAGAAAACCTTGGTGAGTATTTCTTAGAATATGAATCTCAATCTCAGAGGTTTAAGGAGCACTTGAATTTCCAGGAGTTCTATCATATCAAGGATGGTAGAAGATCTCACAATCACCATAAAAGTGGAGGGTACATGCAGAACCAAGATATACAACATACTATGGGCAGGTTCTGTTAGCCACCTATAATATTTTGTTATACCAAAAGGTGGCTAAGACTTTTTGAGCCTCCAAGGAACAAATTTTATCACTAAAAATTGTTGGCTCTTGAAGACTCCTTGAAGGCCTCATGCCTCTGTCCGAAATCTTCATTTACTATTTCCATTTCGTGCTCTGAAATTCTGCTAATTTCATAAGAAGAGACTACTGAAGAACCATCATTTTCGCCCTTCTCCCACTCAAAACTAAGCTTCATACGCTCCCCTTTTTCTCCATAAAATCCCCTTTGTTTTCATTATTCATTTTCTCCCCTTCATGAAAATCACTCTTATAAAGTTAAAGACTCACTCTTTAACCTTACCGAAACCCTCCATTTCCTTTGAAAATCATTTAAAAACGCATTTTTCATAAGTATTGGACTTAAGCCCTTAGGCTAAGTCCTTACCCCGCTTTTTCTTCCATACGCCACACCCTAAGACCCAACGCTAACTCTAGAAGCGCTTATCACATCGCAGATCGCAAAATTATGGTTTTATTTAAAAATGCTCATCGCAAGAATCTGCGATGCGATCAATCGCAATATCGCAATATCGCATTTTCTATGGTGCGTTTCATTAACTCATCGCAAAAACTTGCGATGCGATCGTTCCGCCCGATCGCATATCTCAAATCGCACGTTTCGTTGTTTAAACAGTTTGATCCATCGCAAATATTTGCGATGCGACTGCTCCAATCGCATTTTTCCCCAGCGCTCATCGCGAATCACAATATCACATTTTCTCTCTGTCGCATAAATCAGCCATCGCAAATATTTGCGCTGCGATCCATCGCAGATCGCAAATCACAAATTTCAGTTTTCCTCCAAAGAGCCATTGCAAATATTTGCGATGCGATCCATCGCAGTTTCTGCCCATCGCATAATCACAATATCGCATTTTCTCTCCGTCGCATAATCCGCCATCGCGTTTTCCACTTTTGCGATTTGCGATCAGTCCCGCCGGGCCCACCGTATGATCCCCTCGCCACTCATATAAAATGCACATTTTTCCTTTGTAAAATTAAAAAACGTCATATTGTATTGTTTACAAAGGTTTTTCCGCTGCCTTCTCCCAACCGTCGAACTTGCGCGATCGACGGCTTAGATTTTATCTTTTTTCCACCATTCTATGATTTCTCCAAATAATCCCGACTGTTGGATGATGCCATCCAACGACCTTGCTTCCTCCGCACATCCTCCAATGCAGTTTAACCTATAAACGCAAGATTTCTTAATTGTTTTTGTGTTTTGCAAGAGTTTTAATGGTTTTCCATTGTATAAAGAAAGAAATCCGAGGATTAGGAAAGACGTTTCCTGCGCCTTCGAGATATTTAAAAGAACCATTCACAGGTTTGAAGTCAATGATTTATCAATGTTTCATGAGCGTTGATAGCATAAAAAGCCCTGTGCGGCCCTGCACATCGACAAGACACTGTTTTATTCAAAAGAACAGTTAAAGAGTATCAGTTTTAAAAGATAAAGCACAACAGATGAAGATTGAAGACAGTATTACGAGGATTACGGCTAAGACGGTCATCAAAATCCTAATACCCGGCCCAAAACACATTTTAAAGAAAACCTAAAGTGTTTTATCAGATAGAAAGCCTCCACTGCCACATCTTGAGGCAAATTGATTCCTCAGCTACCAAAAAGCCACCTGTTGCCTCAAACCTTTCAAAGTAGAGGCCGAAGTTATTGAAGAAAATCAGATATTCGCCTCTAGCACAGCCAGGGAGTTACTTCTGTAAGAAAATAAATGCAGAACTATCTGCAGAAGTTACTCCAAATGTACAAGGAGCCTCAAAGTCAAATAAAGCTCCCACCGAGCTTTGATATTAATTGTAAACAGTTAATACAGTGAAACAACTGTAAGCTTCTCCATCGAGCCCCTCAAAAGGCTGAGAAGTCATCACCCTGTATTAATTGTCCTGAGAGATCTTTTCCTCAGATCTTTTCTCCTCATTCTTCTATAAATACTTCTGTAGAAGATGAGAAACCATTGGTCACTGCATATCTGTAGCATGTAAATAGTTTTCTGAAGCTGCTGTAAGCTCTGTTTGTAAGAGAAAATACCTAAGTAGAGTTGAGAAGCCTGAAGCTGTAAAGAACCATTGGACTTAAAATTGTAACTGGTTTGGAACATCAATACAAGCTGATTTATGGGATCCTGGTCTATGTTGACGGTGATGTTATTCTCCTTGTAACTTGTTGTTTTATTTCCGTTTTCATTTTTGTTTCATTTTCCACTACAAAGAACAGTTTAAATAGGGTTAGGACCTACTCTATATCAGTAACCTTCTCTGGCTGAGAAACCTTTATTTAAATGTTTTCTTTCAATCTATTTATTCAGGAACGATTTAATTCAGTTTAGACATAGGAATGCTGGTGTTCCCTCGTCTTATTGTCTTAGCTGAATATTATTCTTGAATGTTACTTTCTGCATATGTTGTGTGAGGATGAACTGGAAGGAAGATATGGTTAGCCCTGGTCCCAGACTTGTCTGCATAACTGTCTGATTGTTTCCCTAGAATGTGTTAAAAGCTGGCTAGTTTAGAAGCACTTACCAGATCTTAGACCATTCTGTGTTATCTTTGTGTTTCCCCTTGTTTTGTATGTTTTCTATTGAAAGTGTGTCAAAGACTGGCTAGTTTAAAAGTACTTACCAGATCCTAGTCTGCTTTCATGTCCTTCTTAAGTGTTTTTCAAAGGCTGACTGGTTTAAAAGTACTTATCAGATCCTAGGCTGCTCTTTGTTCTGCATCTGTTTATTTCCCCTTCTTGATGTATCACTCCATTCCATAAATAAAAATTTAAAGAGATCCTTAGACATAGATGACTTGCCCCATGGACCACTCTTGCCTCTTTCTATTCCAATTAAAACCCTACTATGACTCCATAGCCCAATGGATTGAAGTTGTTTCTTGCCTATCTTCTTAGCTGAATCAATTTTCGCTTTCATTCATCTTCACCCTTCATTTAGACTTCCTTCACCTTCATTTATCTTTGTCCAACCAAAACAAACAAAACCCTTGTCCTGAAAAACTAGCCTAAAATCACACATAAAAGCAAACAAGATAAATATTTGCACTTATTGGAGAGATCCCTCTCCGGATTCAGGAGGGCTAGATCCTAGAATCCCAAAGTGGTTGAAACGATGTTAATTCTGTGATTGGACTTTGCCAATCTTGCTAATTACAAATTCCTAACAGGTTCTTTTTTCTCTCTTATGATGGATCACCCAAGTGCACAGCCAAGGCTTGGGTAGAGAAGTTGGGTACCTACTTCCAACTAAACATAGTTTCAGAGATGGAGGCCATCAAGATAGCAGCGCTGCACCTAGAAGGTGAAGCACATGAATGGTGGCTTTAAGGCCTATCTACACTTGGGTATGCTAGTGTCACTTCTTATGCAAACTTCACCTAAAGGTTCGTGGAGAGATTTGACCCCAAGAATCCAGAAGCACATTTTGTTGAGCTAACCAAGCTCAAGCAAATATGAGATCCAGAGACTTACATCTCTGAATTTCTAAGGCTTTCAGTCATGGTATCTCACCTATCTGTGGCTAGGAGAGTGTGCATGTTCATTGATGGTTTGGTTGAACCATTGCATGGGTTGGTGAAATCCACTAGACAAACTATTCTCTGAAAGGGTATGGAGAGGGATAGAGATCTACAACATGATTTACCCAAAGAAAAAGCCCATTTTTTAGCAGAAGTTCTCCTCTCAAACAAAGGGTAAATATGAGAAGTTTCTCCCCTCAAAGGAGAATCATGAGAAGAAATCTCTTGATGATGATGTTCGGGGAGATCTAAGGAGGAGTAAACTTTGTTTCACTTGTCGAGAGCCATGGGTACCAGGGCACCAATGTGTTGCAGGGAAGGCACATTGTATTGTGATGTTCTTTGATGAAGAAAAGGATACTAGCGCTGTAGCATCAGGAGAGGTTGCTCCACCAGTAGGAGGTGTGGAGGGAGAATTTTCTCCAACTGGAGGGACTCTTGCAACTTTGCGGGGAGTTCCCAAGTATCTAAAATTGAGAGTTAGAGGCACTATTTATGGAAAGAGAGTATCAGTATTGGTAGAAAGTGGGGCCACCCATAACTTTATTGATACTCAGTTGGTGTAGAGGAGGGACATTCACATGGAAGACTTTGAGGGTTTCTCAGTTTTGGTTCCAAGAGCTAAAACCATGCAGTGTGCCAAATATGTTCCGGCATTAGCTATCGCTATGGGAACCTACACATTGATAGACCAATTCTTTGTGGTTGATATTCCAGACACCAATGTGATATTGGGTGTCCAGTGGTTAATCACCTTAGGTAAGGTTACCACAAATTGGGAAACCTTGGAGATGGAATGGACAGAGAAGGGGAGTGGTAAGCATCAGAAAATCAAAGGCATACACACCTATCCACCCCAGATTGTCTTAGAACATAGGATGGAGGCTGATTTTCACATAGGGGACATAGAGTGGGTAGTAGAACTCCATATTTCAGAAGAAGGGGGCAAGGATGCACCAATACACCCTGATGTACAGTCTATTTTGGACCGCTATTCTACAATATTTGGAGATATTCCACCAGGAAGACCACCTGACCGAGGGTTTGAGCACACTATTGAGTTGGAGAAAGGAATCTAAGTAGTGATCACCACACACTATAGGCATCCCAAAGCCTACAGAGATGAGATTGAAAAAGCCATTCAAGAGCTCTTGGCTTTGGGACACATCCGCCCTAGCACCAGTCCTTTTGCTTTTTCAGTGGTTTTGGTGAAGAAAAAGGATGGCACTTTGAGGATGTGCATTGAATATCATGAGGGGAATTTTGAGGTCTAAAATGGGCCTCCTAATGAAATTATAAAATAAGAGTGGAAATAATATAATAATATTTGATGACATCATCAAATTTTAGAGGGAAAAAAGAAAAAAACTACTTTTTCAACTCATATTTTCAACTTATCTCCCAAATGTTTTACGAATATTTCGAGTGGGAGTAATCATTGGATGAAAAATTTAATTCCTCATCCAAGGAGTACCCATGTTGCATACTTTTGATGGGTCCTGCTACACGAAAAATGAGAAATTCATGAAAAACGTGATTGTAATCACGTTTTTTTTTTTTTTAATGTATTTCTCATTTTTCATGTAGCAGGGTCCATTGAAAGTATGAAACATGGGTACTCCTTGGATGAGGAATTAAATTTTTCATCCAACGAGTACTCCCGCATGAAATATGAGTAAAACATTTGGGAGATAAGTTGAAAATACAAATTGAAAAAGTAGTTTTATTATTTTATTATTTTTTAATCTTTTTACCCTTTTACTTGAAAAATGGTGAATAATCCCCCATGGTTGACATCATCATCTTGAATCATATTGGTTCTTATAAATTTTATTTTTGTTTTACATTTTTCTTAGGAGGCCCATTTTAGACCTCAAAATTCCCCTAAAGAGGGCCTTGAAAAAGAAGATAATGAAGAACAGGTATCTAATCCCCAATATCGATGAGTTGATGAATGAGCTAAGGGGATCCAAGTACTTTTCTAAGATTGATTTGAGATCGGCGTACCATCAAATCAGACAGAGGGATCAAGATATCCCCAAGAGATCATTTAAATGCCACTATGACCATTTTGAGTTCTTGGTGATGCCTTTTGGGCTAACCAATGCTCCCGCAACCTTCCAGTCTTGCATCAACCACTGTTTTCATGGTCACTTGAGGAAGTTTGTATTGTTTTTATTTGATGACATTCCTATTTACAATTGCACATGGGAGGAGAATCTACAACATATTGAGACAATATTACGCATTCTTGAGGAGCAGCGATTCTATGATAAGCTCTTCAAGTGTGAGTTTGGAATCACAGAGATGCTCTATTTCGGCCACAACATTGGAGTAGTGTTATGCTATGCAACAACTCCCCCCCATTTTTATTTACAAAATAATCTAGACCTTTGATAAATAGAAATAGCGATTGTTACACCATTTTTTGGTCATCTAACCCATTATCATTAGATGAACCCAAGTACACCATGCAAGACCAATTTTACCCCAAGTAAAATCACTTTCACCACATTTATTTACATTTCTTGGTCATATTTAACCCAAAACAAGGTAATCAATTAAATAAATCATTATTTATTTAATTATTTCCTAAGAATAAGTTATTTAAATCACTACTTATATGGCCGGCCTTAGTCTCCCCGACTTCAATCAGCTGATTAATGACCCTATTCGCCACAATGTTAGTTGGCCCACTATGCCAACCAAGCTCCCCTCCGACATTCCCAAGTTCGAAGGCCTTACTAGTGAGGATCCCTCCAACCATATCCGATCCTTCCATATGTGGTGTTCCTCCAATTCCATTAGTGACGATTCTATTCGTCTTAGACTGTTCCAACGCATGCTTACAGGTGAGGCTTCTAAATGGTATGTTGAACAGGCCACCTCCTCCCATACCACTTTTGCGACCATTTCCCAAGCCTTTTTATCCTATTTCCAGCTCCCTCTTCGATACGAAACTGGTACCGAGCTTTTAACCTCCTTCCGTCAATCCTCTTCAACCCGCCTTTCCGCTCATGTCCAGGAATGGCGGCGAAGAAGAATCTTATGTCGAGCTCCTCCCTTTGAAGATCTGGTTTATATGGACTGGTTCCTTCGCTCTCTCTTACCGCCTATCGGCAAAGATGTCACTTCCCATTTCCCTCAAACTGAAGAAGTCGCCCTCCAAATAGCCTTGAAGTATGACCTTATCTATGCCCAATCTGGTTACGTTTATACCGTCCTCCCTAACCTTCCCAAACCCGATGGTCCTAATGCTTTAGGGGCATCTCACTCCACCGACGGTATCATTGGTGCCTTGTCGTATTCCTCTACCCAATCCCTTCCGGGCCATGGTTTTCCTCCAGGGGCCAGCCCCTCTGGCATTTTTTCCCCTCCCGACAGCATGTATTCAGGGTATGGCATGCCTCCTCCTTTTTCCCACCCTCCGGTTTACCTTCCTGCTGCTCACCCTACTCCTTATCCATATCCGCAACCTGGTGTCCCAGATCCTCTAGCATTTGAACCACTCACTCCCTTGCCTTCCCCACCCCCAAAACCGCACTTACTACCCCCTTCAGGGCAAGTATTTGCACAACAGGGGGCACCTAATTGCCCTCCTTTTCAAAGAAGGAGACAAGGCAATCCCCCTGCTTCTGGTTATCATGGATCCACTCCTTCCCGTATTGACTCTCCCACCGTCAATCTGCCACAGGGCCCTCAGCCCAAGACAAACAGGCCGCTTCGCACCAATGAGCCCTGTTCTTGTTGCGGTGTTTACGGTCACTACACTCACGATTGTCCTTTATTACCACGAATGCGGCAGATGTGGGAATCTCAAGCCACTGTGAGGGGGAAACACTCCTCCCCTCCTATCCCTCCCACTCCAACTACTTCCTCACCCGCTCTGTTTTCCGATCCTTTCCATCAACAAGGATTCGTTGCCACTCAACCTCCTCAGGTACCGGTAACCACTTAATATTCTCCTTCTGGTTCCACTGATTACCAGATTATCATGATGGCCTCTGACCCTCCTCTCACCGTCTACCTCAACCTTCAAACTCGGTCCCGTCAATATTACACACCTCCCGTTCCATCTATCTCCGAGTCCCCATCGTCAGGTCCTACAGAGCCTCCATCGACACCCAATGGTTCCTTACAACTCCCTTTGCCCAAAGCCGAGGTTCACCCCAAGCCTCCTAAGGGACCATTACGCCGAAATGCTGCCTCTGGTCGGGCTGCCCATTCATACAGCATAGTAGATGATCTGGCCCAATCTCCTGCTGCCATTTCAACACTGGAACTCCTCCAGTCGTGTCCTTCTCAAAATAAGGCTCTACTATCCGCCGTGGGTGCTGTAGATCCTGCTGATGACCAATTGATTGTTTTCGATGCTCGTCAGTCAGACCATCCCCCTCTCCCTCCTTCAATTGCTTTCCAAATCCCAGTCAAAATCCGAAACGCCCACGTTGCTCGGTGTATTATTGATGAGGGAGCATCTACCTGCGTAATGTCCGCTTCGGTTTTGAAACAACTTGGCTCTCCCGACCTGGCCCCTTCCATGATCACCCTTTGTGTGTGGGATGGCCATGCCTCCCAGCCCATTGGCCTCTTCCATAACTGTCCCATCACCCTTGCCGGTAATACTATCTGTGTCGAAGTTGAAGTTATCGACGCCCCTCTTGACTACAACATTCTTTTGGGGCGCAGTTACACCTATGCCATGTTTTCCATCCCCTCCGCAGTCCACCACAAGATTTTTTTTCCTCATAATGGCAAGATTGTCACCATTGACCAGTTGACTTACCATGAACCCAAATCTTAGACCTCCCCTGAGTCCACCATATCTACTGTCACCAACAAGCAAACTGTTGATTCTTTGACTAGTGTTTCCCCTGGCGTCTACAAAGACTCCTCCATGCTTGGCACCTTTTTCGACTCCCCTCCCATCTCTGATCCTAACTCGGTGAATGTCTGCATGATGCAATCATCTTGGGCTAACCTTACCGAGCCCACTTTGGCTAGCCAGCAACCTCAACCCCCATCTGCTCCTAGCCCTTTGCCCCCGTTAGTCACCCTTATTCCTTCTGATTCTTCTTCTATTGCCACTCCTCATAGGTCGATTCCACCTGAAATCAACCCCCTTGGCACTGTTCCTCCTGGCCATTTCCATGCTAGTCAGATCCCTTTCCTCGCTCCCCCTCTTGGAGCTTATTTGTTCCCTACCTTGGCCACCCTATCCCTCCCCAACTTGACCTTGGGTATACCCATTGGTATCTTGACCCTCCAGCCACCACTCCGCCTGGTCAACCTAAACCATATATTACTTTGACCCTGGTTCAACCAATCCCTATGAATTCTCTTGCTACGCTGGTACCTCAGTCACATCAACAAGCACCGCCTCCTGTTACAACCGCTTCGAGTCACAATGGAAAAGCTCGTAGGGGGGCATCAAAGGACAAACCTACCCCACCAAACCTGGCCCCTCCTCAGCCTCCCAAGCATCCCATCCAGTGTGCTCTGTGTGATGTTGTTGGTCACGCCACTCATACTTGTCCTGCATTGCCTCATCTCAAGCCCATGGTTAATGTTGCATTCCCTGAGTCCATGGTCCCGGAAGCCTTGGTTCCTTTCGTGCCCGCGGCCAAGAACCCCAAGAATATTCACACCAACCACCCCTGTGCTTTGTGTGATCTCTATGGCCATTATACCAACCTTTGTTCCCGCCTCAAGAACTTTTGCACCTCTGTAGCCACGGTCTGCCAATTCGAGGCCCAGCGCAACGAGTCCACCTCTCCCCTACTTGCGCATTTTTCTTCGGTAGAAATACTAGACATGACTGCTCCCATTGACATTCCCCCTCCTGATGTCAAGCTGACGGAGCCTTCGTCCACAATTTTCTACCTATCATCATCCATGAGACCCTCGGGGAACATTCCCTCTGAATCCTCCCCTGTTGTTTCACTTAACCTTCCTTCGGCGATCACCTTGGGCTCAACATCAGTAGATCCTTTATCTACTTACTCCTATGTCACCCCTTGTGACGACACGCATGTGAACCTCTCTTCTCATGATGATGAGTCATGTAGCTTCACCACATCAGATGGTCCTTCTCCCACCAGTCACCCCATCTTCTATCACGATGAGGACAGTATGGCAGAAATCACCACATTTGACTTTATCTATTCCCCCTTACATCGACCCCATGCATCCGCACAACATCCACCTCGCGGCCATTACATTGAAACCCCATGTTCGGGTAAGGGGGCACCCGTATTTGAGAGACCAAGAGAAGCAATTCTCCACAACTCTCCTAGTGTATCTGCTCATGCCGACTTTAGTACCATTATTCTTCCACATTTAGAAGAACCTCTAAATTCCAATATCACTTCAGATCACTCTAGGGATGATACCCCTTATCGTTCCTTCATCTTACATCAGCAACCCAATCGTTTAGATATTGTTGTTGACCAACCGATAGGTTTTCTAAGAGAGCATCAGTTCATATCTCCAAATCCTCTATTTGGGATAGTGGCACCAGGTATGCCAACCCAGAAACTTAAAGCCCATTTGATTCATGTATGCAGTACTAAAAGAGATTGGTAATCCTCCATTTCCTTTCTCAAACTGCATACCCATAACGAAAACAAATGGCACACCATATCATTAAAATGTGTTTAGATTCCCCTTTTTTTTGCTACATACATTTTGGCATCATCACAACATGCTTGGGGGCACCTATGCCCCTCAACCATAAAAATCCCAGATCTCAGCCAACAACAGCACTGAAACCCCCTTTCTCTGATAAGTCACACTTTTCACGTCATTTCCTGGGACACGTCGTAGTTGTCTGCCCAATACCTACTACCCAGGTCACAGAACAGACCCCAAAAAGTGCGACCTTGCTTGTTCATGAGCTTTGGGTACCTTTTAGTTTTTAGTACCTTGCTACTTCACCAAGACACATTTTTCCCACGAAGAGTCTATTCACCTCTCCTACAAATCGGATTTTCTCACTTACAACACATGTCATTGGGGGCACCACCTTGCCTCTATACTCATTCCTGTTCATGTCAATTTCCGTCATGAGATACCATTTTGTATTCATGTTCTTTATGGTCTCCCTTGGATCATCCCCCATTTCATTATCATCATTACTGTTCGTCTGTTCGTCACTCTACTATTTTCCCTCGTGCCTTAGTTGGGGTTCCATTATTGCCTCACCTATGGTGGACCTACTTCGGTCGACATTGGCTCATTTACTCTAGAAACCAGGTCTAGGGGGCAGTGTGCCTTGGTTCCAGCTCTTCTCAGCATGATCGTGATCTATACACTTGATGGTCCAGTGATGTAGCAGCAACTATTGGTGCTTCCCAGGCATGTGTGAGATGTCTCAACCCTCATGAGGGGGTGGCCCGACAGGTAGCCCCCCACATGCCCGAATGACTTCTTCATTTTCGCCCTTGATGCATCCCCTGTCATTTGATGATATCGGCCTCAACCGCTTGCAGCGCCTCTTCGATTTTCACGTATCAGTCAGATTCTGCGAGCCCTTACCTGCGTGTAGGGGGCATTTGGGTGTATTTATATCTCATGTACTACCATATTATTGTATAATTCCTGATGATTATTCCAGGCATCGCATGTATGTGGGATTCACCATGTTATCTGGCTCATGTTTCGGCCAACACCTGCTTCATTATTGCGTTCCATGGTTTTCTGGGCGCCTTATTCTTTGTACTTATTGCATTCCGTGGTTTTCCAGGTGCCTTATTCTTTGTACTTTCTCTCGGCGGGCATAGGTATGCCTCCCCTGCCACCTTTAGCACAGGTACCACTTCATAAACTAGAGACTTGTTGCACCTGTAAGTCTTATCTCCTTAGGGTCTAGTCCTTTAGCACATCAGACAACCTTACATTGCTCTCTCTCACTTCCCTCTCGATATCTAGTGATTGAGTTCTTACAACGTACTTCGGTCATACGATTTGCTCCTAACACTCTTACGTTGGGGGGCAATCTGTTACACCATTTTTTGGTCATCTAACCCATTATCGTTAGATGAACCCAAATACACCATGTAAGACCAATTTTACCCCAAGTAAAATCACTTTCACCACATTTATTTACATTTCTTGGTCATATTTAACCCAAAACAAGGTAATCAATTAAATAAATCATTATTTATTTAATTATTTCCTAAGAATAAGTTATTTAAATCACTATTTAAATACTATTCCTAGTTAAATTTGACTAAATCATTTTTAAATAATTAAATAAGCCATTATTTATTTAATTATATTCCCCTCATTTCCCTTAAATAATAAATAAATCATTTATTTATTTATTATTTATAAATAAAGGAATTGACCCAAGTCAAAAACCCTTTCCCCTCCAACAAATATAATAAAATATTCCTAAAGGGTGATTCTAGAATGTGATTAATAATATTTTATTCATGCACCAAGTTCTAGAACACCCCAATATTTTGTTATAAATAGAAGGGTTTTCCCCATTCATTGGTCACCTCCATTGCATTAGATCACTCTAGATCTTCTCTTGGTCACCATTTTTCTATTTTGTTTTGTGAACTCCCATTGAGTTCCATGTTTGCTTTTCCACATCCATAAGAGAGAGAAATGTTAGATCTGAAACACTGAGGACTTCCAAGAACCCATCCCACTGAGGAGAACCGGAAAACACCTTTCTTGTTTTCCTCTCAGGTGCCCCATTCTTTAATATAATATAAGATTCTTTTTAAATATATTGTTCTTGTCTTGTCCATTGGATGCATGGAGCCATTCTACATTTTATCTGCTTAATGTCTTTTATGCTTAGATCTAACTTTATGCAGCAAACTTAAGATATTTTGCAGCCATCATTGATGTTAGGGTTACTTGGTATGCGTAGCTAAAGTGATATTTTACGACGAAAGAATCATACTAACATCGACCCTTCTTAAAAATGTATTTTTCATTTTAGATAAAAAATCAAACTCTAAAAACATTATTTCTTTTATTAAAATAAAAACATAAAAACAAAAAAGAACTTAATAAAACATCCTTGTGATTACCCTATCACAAATCTAAAATCTCGCATAATATTTTGAAAGTTATGTAAAAAAACAGGGAAATCTCGATTTTGCGATCTGTGATCTGAGTTTTCCAAGCGATAGCATAAATCGCACATCACGAATATATGTTTGAAACTTTAACCAAACTTTACCAAAGTTCCGATATTGCGACACTCTGATTTGCAATATTCTGATACTGTGATTTTGCGATTTCCCGATATTGCGAAATCACATATCACATAAACAAAAATTAATGTGCTTCATAAATACAAGTTCAAAGGGTGCGATGCGATGGATTTGACAGGTTTAAATAAAGGTTTTACATGAAAATAAATCATGTCAGAAACGATTAAGTGTGTTTTTTCATTCCAATGCAAATAGTTATTGTTTGGTTACAGATAATTAATGGAACAATTGTTTCCCAGATATTTTATTTTCGAATTGGTCATTTCAAATATATCTTCCATCATTTGATCATTACTCTGTTTTAATAGGGATTTTCCTTCAAGATATGTCCATCCGCAAAGTAATGCAAAAGCACGGCAAACAGACTGTTGCAGAAGTAGGATACATAGAAATATCGCCCAGAGTCTCAGATACGGTCTGCACCACATATGGAGGTGCTACAAAGTGGAAATCTATCTATACCATTCTCGAAGACGAAGAACCTAAAGTAGTGGAGGTCAAAGCAACTACTGATGATGCAAGACCCTCAAATTTACAGTTTAAAGATATTGCATGCTCCTTCCTTCATAGGATAGCAGCAAGGGCCACTCTTTTGCAATATACCGACATGATTAGGTGGGTTCTTGAAAATTCAACAGTCAAGGACAGACAATTAAGAACCGCTAAGAATAAAATCTTAGGTTCTTTTAGAGTTGAAGATTTGAAAGTCATGTACAAGATACCCGACCAACAAGACAGCTATGCTAATAGATTTGTTGAGAAATTTTAAAAGAACAATTAGGACCCTTTCAAGACAATTCAGGGTTGGAGGAAACTGGATAACAAGTTCAAACATGATAAATAAGGTATGTATCCTATCGCCTCACTTGCAAATCCCTACAATTTTGCAGCCGTGACACTATGCAGATTATATGGTCTCCCTGATAATACCAAGTTCTCCATAAGTTGGCTTCCCCTGATTGATTCTTGTGTTAATTCCCACATCATGAATTGGGCAACCATTCTTTCTGAAAATATAGCTAAAGTGATTAACGAATATCACCAGACAAGAGCTTCTTCCTCCAAACCCATCCCCCACTTTTTCATGAGTGCATATATTTTTTATGGTATCTGTTTTTCTACCATTTTTCCAGTTATGTGTTGGAAATGGACTCCAGAGGATCCTACCCCTATTCATTTGAGTCATAAAGTGATATGGGAACATAATTAAGCACCACATTTTCACAGGCTATGTTATGGAGTTGTATTACCGTTACATCAATTAATGTTTGACAGAGTGAGCCCTAGGTTCACTAAGGAAGCCATTTCAGACCTTCAAATGATAGGGAGATGTTTTATTGAAGAATCATTTTCATATATCAGAATATTTGGAAGCTCCACTCCTCCACATGTTCTTCCTTTATATGTTTCAGACAAATTAATGGCAAGATAATTCGCTTACCAAACTGTTGGTAATGGACTCACTAAATATTTGAAAGATAGTAAAAAATATTTATGGCCAATTTTTCCAATTCAATGCGGTACATTCACCCTCAGCAATTTCAATCATGCATTGAAAGAATGTCAGAAGATTGAGCTTTTGAAGCCCCCCGTTTTACCCCCAAGGTAGTTCGACCCAAAAAATATTGCTAACAAGTTTACTCAGTCAATTAAAATCAAACCTATCATACACACTGATGATAGATTTGAAGACATTTTGCAATCTATTGGAACTTTTGAAGAAGTCCAAATTTTTTTCAAATTGAACCTAAATCCAGAATAATTACAGAGATTCAATGAGTACAGGGAACAAAGACTCAAACGTATCCCTCAGAATCTTTTGATTACTAGTTACATAACTAAAGCAAGTAAAGAAATCAGAACAGAACAATTAGATTCACAAAATCAAAATGAACTAGATAAATTCTAGATTTCAACTAACACGTCAATAAATACCCCAGAGGTATCATCTTCACAGAAAGATACAGAATTTCAAACTCCACAGGAACAAATAGTTTCAGCAAAAGAAATCATTGAAAGTCCTGGGATAACCTCCCAAGATACAGAAGTCATTCTTGTGTTTCCTACTGATGAGATTGTTTTGAAGGTAACTGATATCCCTCCACTGGATGTATTCTATAGCCCTCTTCATAAAGCTGTAGTAAGGAAACAAAGAAAAAGAAGAAGGATTGAAACACCCCCAAGAAATGAAGTAATGGAAGTTGTATGGAAAGACACTCCTTCAAATCCAATTGAAAATCTGACTTAGATATCACAATTTGCTGGAGCATACACTATTTCAACGATGGGTAAGGTAGCCGAAGTATCCATTTTGGTTCAAGAAAAAGATGATAAGATCATGCAGCTACAACAGCAACTGGATGAAGAATGGAACAATCTAAATCAGAAGGTAGAGCAACAACTCCTCAAATTTCAGCGAGATATGGAAGTGCTTAAGATAAGTCATGAAAATGAATTATCTAGCAAAAACACATTCGTTAAAGAATTGACAGAAGATATTACAAAATATGAAGGTATTCCTACTACAGAGGAATTCATAAAAGAAGCATTGGCATTAAATGCCTTACTCTCAAAACAACAAAACTTGTTTATCTTACAAATGTCAGACATAATCCCACACTTGGAAATCAGTGAACAGTTAACTAATACAGTCATTGAACAGAGAATTGAGTTTAATGAACTCAATACCAACATTTATGATTATATTGAATGGCAGGTTTTAGAGGAAGGGAGAAAGTCAAGTCTCCCAAAGATCAAGAAAATTTTAAAGATATCATTTTTACTGACTGAGATGCACAAGTAAAACAGGTAGAATTGACCATAGCCAGAGCAGCAGGTATATCAAAGAGTATGGTCAAAATGATTAACCACATGTTGCATACCTCTGGTTTGATTAAAGAAGGAAATCACAAATTGATTCCTGATCTTAGAAATTTAGATAAAAATTGGAAAAACACAGATCAACTCTAAGAAGAAACACTTGCACAACTGAAAAATACTGATTGGGAATCATACTGGTAGCTACTGGTTAAGCCTCATAGTCAAATAATGACATTGAATTGCTCTCTAGATTCCGTACAGAAAATGCAGCCACTTTTACCTGATGTTATATTTACTGGGAAAATGAAGAAAGAGTTTGGGAAGCCTCCACAAGTTTAGCCAATATCCGATATTTGTGAGCAGAAAAGCAGAGCTAGCAGTAATCTATCATCGAGCATGATTATAAGTTAATTTGTTTTTAATAATTTCAAATTTATCAATTAGATAATAGGAATGAGGAAGGTTGTTTGAAACCATCTCATAAGATATTTTGTATAATCTATTTTTGTAAGTAGTTAATGTAGTATTTAAACCCTTCTCATGCATTTAGAGAAGGATCCAGAATTTTTATTGAGAAAATTTACAAATAATGCTTTATTGTAAGTTTGCGGATGCCTTGATAAAATGATGGAAGACAACCTTTTCAGTTATATATCATTTTGTTGATCACTGTTGATGCACTTTTGTATTCTCTAAAAGACTTATTGATAGAAGGATTGATTGTGGCCTATTATCACTGATCAGATGAACATTACAACACACATCTGGTACTATTATCATGTATGATGAACTTTGTTTTAAACATTAGTGATAAGTCTAGCTTTCATGAATTATGTATGAAATCAATTGTTTCTGTTTAAAATATCAGTTGCACTATTGTACGATATAAGGATAGAAATTGATTTTTTTTATATATGATCATCAGAATATATGCGATATGTTTCACATCTTCTTTTGATTAACTATTTCTCAAAGAATCATCTTACAAAAGTATTAATTCTATTCATTCTGTGATTGATCTAAATCATCACAGACTAAATAGATATCATTCTAGATCGCATAAAATTAGCATTATCCTGGGTTAGATTAGATTAGAATTAATTCAAAGTTTTGCATTTTAGAATAAATTTGTTTTAGTTTTTAGTAATTCTTCATGCAAATCATTTGAGAGAAACCCAACAATCATACAAAACCCAATTATGGGAAACTGGTCCCATTACATATATTCGAAGCCACTATCCCAAATGGAAAAGGAACTACTTTAAGGTCTGGACCGAGTGGTTATGCCCCTTTTTGTTGCCACAGATTCCTGAGGCCTCAACATTTTTGGCACTAAAAGGAGGGCATGAATATGAATGGCATATAAATCTAAACCTCAAACTAGAAGTCCTCATAAGAGTCGATCTCCCCAAAATCATCCTAAAACTTCCCGATCAAACTCTAAATCACCAACTCAGAAGTCAGAAATTGTAGAAACCTTCCCCTCATCTTCTGAAATATCTCGACAATCATCTGCTTCAGAATTCATTCCCGAGTCTCCCGAAGTTCAGTCTTTAATTCATAAATTAGAAGGAATATCTATTTCTGCGAAAAAGCCTGTTAATCCAGAAGCTTCTGAAAAAAGCATTACTTCCCTATTTAAAGAAACTGGTATATTAACCCGATCCAAAAGTGAAAGACTTGGAATTCCTCCTTTTGAATTTCCAATAGAATCACATCGCAAAAAAGTTTCTATATCCAGATCTAAGTCAAATATGAGTGAAGTCACATCAAATTTTCCTTCAATTACTTCTTCGTAGCCTCTTACTCAATCTACATCTTCTTATTCTTCCATTTCCTCTACTCAAACAATCAGTACTATCACAAGTAGTATTGTTCTAGTTGTAAGTTCTACATCCATTCCCCCTACTTTTGGATCTGCTTATATATCTTCACAAACTTCAAATCCAATTATGGCTAATCGGCCTTGGACGAATCCTGGTGCTATATTGATTGCAAATCCAAATCCTCTTCCAGATCATCCCGAAAAATGGCTACCTAAATATAATCCAGATGATGGTCTTCCCGCTGAAGAACATATCCATAATTTGATGTTAGCCATGAATCTTAATGGAGTTTCTCATGAAGAAATTGTAGTCAGATTGTTTCCTTATACTTTACAAGGATCTATAGGATCCTGGTACTTTTCACTTCCAACAGGATCAATTTCTGATTGGGAAACTTTTGAACAAGTTTTTCTTGCAAAATTTGGACATGATAGAACTGTTGCATCTTTAATCAATGCTCTTTCCAATCTAAAAACAAATTTAGGTGAAAGGATTAAAGATTTTAACTCCATATTTAACAAGTTATTAAACAAAATCCCAACCGCTTCCAAGCGTGCTGTTGATGTACAAATAGAATGATATATTTCTTCTTTACCTTCTAATATAGCTATTTTTGTAGATAGAGCTGGTAAAGCTACCCTTTTATAAAACATGAAAGAAGCTCTTGCTGTAGATAAAATAATATTAGCATTAGAAAAACAATCAGAGATAGAAGACAGGAAATCAAAGAAAGTGACATTTAGTCAAGATTCCAAAAAGAAAGTCTCGAAAGATCCATTTGATCTTGAAGGTCTTCAAAAAGTGTTAAAGACTATGTCAAATGACATGATTGATATAAAGAAACAAGTCGCTGAATCATCAGTACTAAAAAATCATATCGCCCATTTAAGAAAAATCCTTCTTCAACTTCTCAGCCTCCAAATGTTACTTCAAATTTTGAATCTAATCAAGATACTGAAGATCCCTCACCATCTGAATAAGAAACAGAATCTGAGGAAGAAGTTGAACTGAATGGGTTATGGGATTTTATTATCCCCATAGAAGAATAAAGAGAAGCTATGCCTGTGTTTACAAGAAGTAAATCTTTTTCTGATTCAACTATATCAAATCAGAAACAAAAATCTCTCCCCACAAAGGAGAAAACAACAGTTAAAAAAATCTAAAACTATTCAGACAAATCCTATTTCACGTGATCCTATTACAACTTCCAAAACTTTGATAGTTTCAGATATAGTGGAATATAACATAGTTGAATATATGAAAAATACCAAAGCAAATATTTCATTACATGAAATGACCAAACTTAAACAACAGTAGAAAATTTTACTTAGAGAACTCAAGGCAATCCCTGTAGATCCTATACAACCACCAGTTATAGCCTAAGCTTCTAAAGATATGGGAAAACCTCTGTCATCTCCAAAAAAAGTAAATCCCAATGATCTTGTTTTAATTGGTGATAGATCTATTTCTCACATTGCTCCTTTACTTTTGACTTATGAGATTTTCAACAAAAATGTTCATAACTGTCTTATTGATTCAGGAGCTTCTTCAAACATCATGCCAAGAACGGTGTGTACAAAATTGAATATTTTTTAAACACCATGTTAAACCTTCCCCTGTTATTACCTACCCCAGTAAACACCTCCCCTTGTTTTACCTCTATTTTCCCTAAATTTTTTTTTTTATTATTTAAAAAAAAAACACTTACTCTAGCAGAAGCCTTCAGCTTCTTGCCAGCTTTGGTTGAGTTGCAAGAAATGCTCGAAGCATTTCCTGGAACTCAACCAAAGCTGGCAAGAAGCTGAAGGATTCTGCTAGAGGAAGTGTTGCTCGTATATGAAAGGGAAAACTTCAACCTAAAAGAAGGGAGGTCTACTACCTGTGATGGTTTTAGGATTACCAACAACCAAAGATGATGGTTTAAGGTTGTCCACCAACCAAAGGCATGCTCATGGGCATCCATGTCTCTGGCTACATCTCTGAATCTGGAATGATGAATTGTGGCTCAGGCTCACTTGAACTGTTGTGTCTCTGGCTACAACTTTGAACATGGAATAAGAGATTGTGGCTCAGGCTCGCTTGATCTGGCATCGAAGCTTGTACATGACCACCATTTCCCCCCTGTTAGGGACAAGGTGAGATGATGGCGAAAACTCAACTACAAGTTTGCTCAATATTCGTGAACAAGTTATGACATGTGTCTTGAACATCTTCTTTGATGATGATGCCCATTTCCAAGAAGCGATCCATCCAAGATGAATCTTGGTTCTTGCAGGAGGCTTGTTTCTGAAGCATATGTGTGAAGAATGGGTGTGCTGACTGTTGGTGTCCCGTGTTTTGACAGTTTGGAAAATCAAAAGACAAGGCAACATCAAAACCAATCTTTAGAGTTCCAGGATCTAGTCCTCCTGTTCTCAGAGAGGGATCTATCAAATATTTGTTTGCAAAGGTTTATCTTGTGTGCTTTGAGGATGGATTTTAGACTAGTTATTAAGTGCAGATGTTTGTTTGGTTGGATTGAGTTGATACAACAGAACGTGAAAGGTCTAGGAAAGATAGACAGAAAGAGGAAATATCTAGTTCATTGGGAAATGGAGTCAAAATAAGGTCATGACAAACTCTTCAAGGGATATGGGATATTAAAGGGAAAATCTAACTTGGCCACAAGATCCTTTTGTTTTTGGAATGAAGTGAACATTAATGATTTGGAAAGAGAAGTTTAATTCTGAACAAAGAGAACTTGAAAACATAACTTAACAATAAAGAGATATTTGATAGACAGGGCTAACCATAAATTCTACAAACATTCTTTAAGCAAATAATGACTTCAAGACAAATTTTAAAATGAAATCTAAGATTCAGGGAACACCCTATTTCCTCAAAGATTTTATTTTAAAGGACTTAGAAAACATAAAAGATTCACTAATAATTGTAGTCATAGAAGAGGGAACACCTAAATAACATCTATGCTTACAACTATAAAGACCTTCACAACAATTGTTTAAGCAATGGCAAAGGGCAAGATCAAAACCGACCTCTTTGATTAACTTAAAACAATGGTACTTCAAAGGGAGACTTCAATAACAGCTTTCAAGTGATAGCAAACAAGCAGGGAGAACCATAAATCATGCTGAAACCACTATTTGAGCTATTAAGGAAATAAACAAGCATGAATACTAAAGAGGAAGTTTAAAGCCTCTAAAATACTTCAGCAGAAGAAAACATAAAACAGTGAAGGATGAACAGGTCTAAGGTGCTTCCAGGAGTCATTTCTTAGCCTAAAACTTTCAACCTACTGTAGTAAGAAATTATGAAACATAATGAAAACAGGGGAAAAAACATCAAATAGTTCAGAATAATTCACCAACAGCCAAGCTCATGGATCCAATGATAGAGCCTTCTCAGGAACAAGCATGCAACAACATCATCCAGACATCCAAGACTTCAATTTGTTTTTCAACTTCAACAGTCTTGTATATTTATTTTAGAGAGTTTCAGTGTTACAACTTGTAATCAAACAACAAACAACAACCAACAACCAACACTCACTCATCTTCTGTTGTAGTATATATAGAAGGATGAGGAGGTGGATATCTGATAAAAGATCTCAATTAATATAGGGTTAAAATGGCTCATGGGCCTTCGAGGGGCTTAATGAGGAGATTTACATACATATCCTTTGTATTAAATGATTTTCATAATGATTTCAAGCTTGGTAGGAGTTTTGTTGACCTTTGAGGCACTGTGTGGCATTGAAGTAACTCTGCAGATATTCTTTGCATTGATGGTCCTGGAAGAAATAACTTCTTCGGCTACGTCGAGGAAAAATATCTGATCTTGATCAATAAATTCAGCTCCTGATTGAATATTTTGAGGCACAAGTGGTGACGTGGTAGCTAGAGGGATCAATTTTCCTCAATATGTGATGGTGGAGGGTTTCTTGTTGGTGAAACCTTTTGGATTTGATTTGAACTTTGTTTTGACCCGGGGATTAGGTTTATAATGATAATTTTAGGCCATAATCCCCGTAAACAATCCATTAATCCTCTGCTCTGATAATTTCCTAGTCTTTGGTGCTGATATTCTTTTTCTGCGTTCAATCCATGTTTTCATGCTGTTGCGCAGGGATGCACAGGGTCTGGAATGCATCAATGGTTCATGAAACATTGATAGATGTGAATTTTAAACCCGACAATCGATTTCCTTTGGTAAATCGAAAGCAAGAGAGTCATCACCCTCTTCTTTTGAATTTCCTTCGTTCATAATAAAAACCTTTGAAGACATGTAAAATACAAACAAAACATTATAAAATCCTACTTTTATAGGTCAATATGCATCGGAGGATGTGCGGAGGAAGGAGGGTCGTTGGATGGCATCATCCAACTGTCGGGATTTAATCTCAGAATGGTCGAAAAAGCATGGGGGAAGGAGGATTAGATCAGAGCTGTCGATTCGCGCTGAGATCGACGGTCAGGGATGATTGCGGGGGGTCCGGGTGTACGGAGGAAAAATCTTGGGGGTATACCCCCGCAGTGAAACTATGCCATTGATCTGGATCAATTTGGACGGTCAAGATGGAATCAGGGGATGTTGAAAGTCAAACGGAGGGAATCTGGGTGATGAATTTTGGACCGTCGATCTGCAGATCAGATCGACGGGGGAGATGTCGTTGCCATTGTACGATGGCCTGGTTATCACATGGGCACCTTTGTAATCCATCGAGCAACTTTGGCAAGCGTTCATCGTTGGATCAGTGGGCCCAGATCGGATGGCTATGGTAAATTTCGCTGCATGTCTTGGCCCGAACGTTAATGCGCGGGGGATAACTTTAATGTGCGGGGACGACGATTTTGGAAAAGTTACGGGAGACGCGTCGCGGAAAGCGTATGGAATCGCTGCCGATTGAGAGAAACCACCTTTCGCCCCAAGGTGGTGCGAAAGATACCACACAGGTTTGGAAAACAGCATATGGAGGGGGGGGGGGGGTCCACAGGAATGGCGCGTTCCGCACCGTCCGATCTGTGGAGCAGATCAACGGTGACGATTAAATTTTGAACGGCGGGGACCACATGGTAAGTCAGAGTCCACACCGTCCGATCTATGAAGCAGATCGACGGTGGAGATTGCTCTACAACTCATATGGGCGAAAAACTTTGGAAATGAATTAAAACCCAAAAAAAACGAATAACAAAGGTTTTTTGCGGTTTGGCGGAGAAAATTTAATTTGAAAGGATAAGCGCCCGACGGGTTTATCAGTTGGTTCTGGCACTCGGGCGCATGGATGAAAAAAGGGTTAGAGGCTCAACCCGAGGGGGCTTAAGTCTAACGCATAGAAAATATGTGTTTTTTATGGTCTTTAGATGTTTTTTCAAAGGAGAGGAAAGTTTCGGTAAGGTTGAAAAAGTGGGTTTTTAACCTTATAAAATGAATATTGATGAGGGGAGATAGAAGAAATGTGGAAATGAAGGATTTTTATGGTGAATGGAGGGATGTAAAAGGGGGTTAGTTTGGAAGAACAGGAAAGGAAAAAGGGGTCTGCAGCAGTATTTTGGCTTTGGAAATAAGCAGGATTCTAAGTTCTGAAGGGAAACAGTAGTGAATATTACCCTAGGAGGGATTTTATCAAAGGTCTTCAAGTATCAGCAATTTTAGTAATGAAATTGTTTCTTGAAGGCTATCCAACATCATTTAGCCACCATATGATATAACAGATTTTTATGGGTGGCTAATAGTGGCTCCACTTGGGGATGGTGCCTTTTTTGAAGGCATCAAGAACTGCAGACTTGTATTATCTAGGAGGCTGATCAGTTGCCTCATCCATTGGGTTGTTATATTCTGCTGGAATGATCTTCTTTTGCTCTGGAAACAAGTTATCAATCATTGAAAAACAATGGAACTTTTATCAACAAACTTTCTACCTACCCAATCCTACTGATATAACATTTTTTTCTTCATCTGAGTGCACTTGGATTGGCAAACTCTCTTACAAAATTTTATTCTTTTGAAAGCATAAAAACTAACCTAATTCTACTCCTTATTTCTCCCTGAACTCAGATTAAATAGTTGAGCTCAGATATTTCTCTACCTAATCTACTCTCTGTTGGGATTAAACTGTCCAACAGACTTCCATTCCCTAAATTCTACAACAGAAATTTAAAAACAGTCAAGTCAAGATTAAGTTGTTTGACTTGCTGTGATCTATGGCATAAAAAAAAGCTGCACATAGATTATTATTTGCAAAAAAATAAAATAAAATGGAAGGCTTAAGATCTGAAAGTCTCTCATCATGGCCTTCTCTTTTCTTCACAGCTTTGTTTTTTCTTTTGTTTGAGCTGTCTCTTCCTTGTTCCTTGGTTCAGATTTTGAGCAAATTAGAACCAGTTTTTCTCTTTTGTGACTCAGAAAATAAAACAGTTTTGAGTCATCTCCTTTTGGAAACTTTGGTTCAGATTTTGAGTTTGTTTGAACCTTCAATTTCTAACTTAATATATCTACTGATAAGCCAATATTAAACAGTTTGGCAAATCAAATTCACTATCCTATCAGCAGAAACTTTAAAGCTGATTAGTCAAGATTAAACTGTTTGACTAACTAGAAGTGTGTTTTGTAGGAGTGGCATTTAAGCTTGCACACTTTCATATTTGTTTCTCTTTTTGGCATGGGGCTTTGCCTTTCTTGTTTTTCACAATCTGCCCTCTTTTCCTTCTTTTCTTTGTTTTTGTATTTTTGATTTTTCATAACTTTTGAATGCAATGGTTAGACTATGATATTTACAATGGTAAAACAAAAATGCTTTGAAACTTAAGATTCTTGGAAAAAGTAATGCTTGAGCATCCTGCCATTGATAGGACCTCCATATAGGTCTTCTCCATTCAATTATTTCAAGAAAAATGTATTATGACCCCTCTCAGCATGAATAATATATGGACCTTTCCACAAGTTCTCAAACTTGCCATGTTTCCCCTTCTCTTCTCTTCTTGAATCCCATTTAAGAACAACACTTCCAACGTGGAAATTGTTTGCCTTAGTCCTCTTATCAAATAGCTTCTTCATATTTTCTTGGACTAACTGTGTTCTTTCATAAACTTCTTCTCTGGTCTGCTGTAAATGGATTGTTTGGTTGATCCTCCTCTGCATATCATTTTCTTCAACCTGCACTTCTTGAAGGAGCTTCATGACTGGAACTCCCAATGAGGTAGGAAAAATTGCAGCCATTCCATAAAATAACTGATAAGGGGACATATTTATTATTTCTTTGTAGTCAATCTATCAGCCCATAAGGCATGAACAAGCTTACTGTGCCATGATTTTTGATTCTGTTCCAACAAAATTTTAATAATATTGATGAGACTCTTGTTGGAGGATTCAGCTAATCCATTTCCTTGGGGATAGTAAGCAGTGGAATGGCCCAAGCTTTTATGGTATTTGTGACAGAAATCAACCATATTCTTAGATTTGAAAGCAACAGCATTGTCTGTTATGATTTTTCCGGGACAACCAAATATGGATAGGATATGGGTTTCAAGAAACTTGATAATGACAGAGTCATTAGCATTCCTGATAGGTATACCTTCTATCCATTTGGTGAAGAAGTTAGTGGTTGTGAGGATCCACTTATGTTGAGCTGAGGAGGATGGATGAATTTCTCCAATGAAGTCCAGCCCCCATTGTTGAAAAGGTTCCTCAACTCTGATAGGATGTAAAGGTAAGGGAAGGAGTTTTCTATTGCCATCAAATATTTGACACTTATGGCAAGACATGACCAACTTCTGAGTGTCTGGGAAAAGGGTAGGCCAATAATAACCTGATCTAAGAATTTTGTTTGCTGTGGCCTTCCAGTAGAGGTGTCCTCCACATTCACCATCGTGCAATTCATGCATGATTTTTCCTGCATCATCTTCAAGTAAAAATTTAAGAAAAATTCCAACAGCATTTTTCCAATATAATACTCCATCTAATATGAAAAAACTCAAAGCTTTATGTTTCAAGAATATAGCTTTAGTTTTAGACAAAGAAGGAGGGGCATTTAGATATAAAAGCACATAAATGATGTTAGCATACCAAGGAGAATTCAGAAATGTTTCTTCAATGAAAGTAGCAGTAGCTTCTTCTACTTCTTCCAACACATCTACCATATTCATGTCTAATGCTTGGAAGTTAGACTCAACCATAAGTTTTGCTAATCCTTGCCCCTTTACAAGTTTGGTGGGCCTGATTTCTAGGTCATATTCAAGAATAGTTGCAATCCATTTTCCCCTTTTACCATTAGGGTCTTGGCTTAGAATGTCCTTGACAACAGTATGTGGAACAAAAGCAATTATGTGAGAGTGTAAAATGTAGACCCTAAAGTCCTTTAAAGCTTTCACTAATGCTAAGGCTTGCTTCTCCATGATACTATATTTGAGAGGAGCATCTCTTAAGGCCCTACTAAAGAAGGATATTGGTTGTTCTTGTCCTAAATCATTCTTCTGAAGTAAAACTGCAGCTATTGTATGTTCAGATGCAAAAGAAAAAATGTAAAAGTCTTTGGTAAAATCAGGACTAATCAGGACTGGCGTTTGGGTAAGAGCTTGTTTGACCAGTTTGAATGATTGTTTAGCTGGTAAAGCCCATTTTACACCCACGTTTTTCTTCAGCATGTTTGTAATGTTTTTTAATAGCTCGGCGAGGTTGGGAATAAACCTTCTCAAAAAATTAATCTTTTCAATGAAAGATTGCAATTCTTTGAGGCTTCTAGGATGGCTAATTTGCAATATGCCATCTATCCTTGTAGGGTCTATTTTGATTCCCTCTTCTGAAATTATATGACCAAGAATTTTCCCTTCTTGGAGACCAAAGAGGGTCTTCTTGGGATTCAGTGATAAGCCAAATTTCCTACACTTCTCAAAAACCTTTCTTAGGTGAATCAAATGCTCTTCGTCAGTTTTTGAGAAAACAGTTATGTCATCAAGGTAAATAATTATAAAATATCCAATATCTTCAGAGAAGGCTATGTCCATGGCCCTTTGGAAGGTGGCCCCTGCATTCATTAATCCGAAAGGCATTTTGACATACATAAAGGTGCCCCAAGGTGTGGTAAAAGCAGTTTTGATTTGATCACTTGGGAACACTAAGACCTGATTGTAACCCGAGAACCCATCTAATAGGGATATTATTCTTGACCCAAATACCCTTTGAAGTATATGGTCCATCTTGGGTAAGGGGTAGTTGTCTTTTAAAGAGGCTCTGTTTAAATTTCTGAAGTCAATACAGAGCCTGATTTCCCCTGTTTTCTTTCTAACAAAAACTAAGTGTGATACCCATTCTGAAAATCTAATGGGTACTATGATCCCAGCATTGTACATCTTCTCAATTTCTGCCTTAAATAAAGGTAGTAAAAGGGGATTTATTCTCCTTAGTTTTTTCTTAAAAGGCTTTTGATTTTCCTTCAAGGGGATTTTATGTTGGATGATGCTGGTATCATATGATTTTAAGTCTTTGTATTCCCAAGCAAACACATCTTTGAATTCATTGAAAAGCTCTATGTATTGTAGTTTTATGTGAGCTGGGAGGGTGCTGGATAGCTTGATCATATTGGGTTCTGCTAGACTGCCTATGTTATGTTCTTCTACATTTGTTTCCACAGGCTCCATTCTCGGTTCTTTGGCTACATCGTTGAGATCAAACAGGTGTTCTAAAGGTGTGAGACCTCTTGGGATTTTATCATTTTTGCATTGTAAGACTTCCAAGTCTTCTTGGTATTCATTGTTCATTATCTCTGCTTAAAAATGACTCTCACGGTGATTTATATTAGCAGCATATGTTATTTCAGCCTCTGGGATCTGTTCAATATACAAACAGTTTTCTTTATGGCTAGTTTCTAGTATTGGTATGCTGAAATCACTTTCTGATTTCAAGAAATCATCTATGTGTCTGTCAGATTCAAATACCTGCCAGTGATCTTCATTATCAGGCACATCAGGTCTGTGTTTCACCTTTATACTGAGTTGTTCATTTATCTCAGGTACTTGGCAATTTCTGGCAATGAAGGCAAGTTCATTTGCTAGATGATTCAGTGCTCTAGAGATGAAAATGAGCTCATATTTTTCGAAAGTTTTTAATAGGTCAAGGGCCGCGTTTCGATATTCCCTAAGCCTTGGATTTTCGGCTGAGTATTCTCCTTTGATTTGTTTGATGATAAGTTCAGAATCCCCTAAAATAGATATCCTTTGGGCTTCTAATTATTTAAGAAGTTGTAAGCCTAGGAGAAGTGCTTCATACTCAGCAACATTGTTAGTGCATGGGAAGTCTAACTTGTATGAAAAACTATGATTTGTGTTTTGAATCCAGACACCTACCCCTGAACTGGTTTTATTACAGGATCCATCGAAATTTATTGTCCAAAGTATATTTGACTCATTTTCATTTTCTTGTTGCTGTTGATTGTCAATGTTTTGAAGTTGATTCAAGGTAAGATTGGAGTGTTCTGGTGAACTGATTGGATCCATGTTTTCTTTACCTTGCTGAGTAATTTCATCTTCGTTACACAAGATAAAGGAATCTAGACTTGATTGAATAGAATAGATTGCAGTGTTGTTTGGTTTGTCCATGTTACTCACCATGTACTTCATGTGGGATTCTCTGTATAGTCTTCTGTTTTAGTTAAAAAAAGGAATGGTGGCATAAGACATGTCCATTTGAAGGCTTCCCTGAAGTTTTTCTCCCCATTATCTTGATAACAGCATGCCATACTTAGGGGGAATGTTAACTACAACTATATCCATTACTAGATTCTTGGCAGGGATCTGAGCTAGGTTAACGCATAAATATTTGATTAAACCCAAACATTTGACTCTGCTTGAGTCAAAAGAATACAAATCTTTGTATGGTTTAGTAATCTCTAAGCCTAAGCTTTCCATTACTACCTTGGGCATTAGATTGTGTGAAGCTCCAAAATCTAACATGGCATTGTGTAGAATTTTATCGTGTATGTTCAAACTAACATAGAAGGGAGGGACTGGTCCCTCTTGATATTTTCCTTCAACCTCTAGGCCAAACAACAACTCAGGTTTGTCATCTATCAAGTTTAAGGTGTTAGTATCACTTCCTAAGTTTAAAGCTTTCAAAACTTGGTTTTTGTACACTTCTTGGGTTACTAGTTCAGATAGGGGGATGATAATTTTTATCTTAGCAATCTCTCCCTCAAGGCTGAAAGGAATAATTGACTTGTTAATATTTACATCTGTTTTTTAAATTGAATTCTTTTCAACAGCTTTGATTTTCTTAACCTTGTTTGGACTAGTGATAGGAATAGTTTTATTAGGACCACTAGCTGAGGTGCTAGGGGTACTCTATTCAACATTTGGCTGGATTCCCTTGTCTTTGTTTAAATCTGGTTTTTTGGCCGAAATGTTGGTTTTCTCTGCTGTTTTTTTGGGCTGGTTTTCCATGTTTTTCTTGACAGCAGTGCTAGTATTCTTATCTTTTGAATTCTCTATACTTCCCTTGCTCCAAAGATCATAATTTTTGTGTACTTCCATGATTTCATTTTCAAAACCCAATCTATAGTCATCAGAATTTTCATAGGTGTTTGTATTTTGATCATCAGAGAAGAAACCTTGTTCTTCCTAAGTGAGGAAAACATCATCCCCAGAGTCTAATCCAATCAAGTTTACATGTGATTCTTCCAACCTTTCCAACTCCCTATCTTCCTCATATTTATCTACATAGTTCTATTGAAAGGGAGGTCTAATTTGTTGACCACTTTCTTTTTTCTTATCTTGATTGTTATCTCTTCTATAATTCTGATTTCTATTTCTATTCTGATTGTTTTGAGGTGCATTCTGGTTTTGATTTGCTTGTGCTTTCTTAATTATGCTCATCTCTTTCATCATTTCTTCCAACATTCTATCCATTTTTGAGCTTTACGTAGAAGGAGGGGATTCCTCTTTAAAAGATACTCTCTTCTCAGTTTTCATTCTTGCTCTCTTTTCTATTAAGTTGACTTCCACAGAAAGATCACCCCTTTGCATATCTTTGAGAGTTGCAAAATCTCTTTCTCTTAGTGAATAAGTCATGTCTGAGTCAAATCCTTCAGGAAACTTGTTTAAGGCTGAGCCTTGTGGAGGTTTTAGTTCTGGGGAAAGTGCATTATATACACTGTTAAATCTAGTACAATAGGCTTGTACACTTTCCCCAGGGTTCCTACAGAGATTGTTGTAATCAGCAAGGACTTGGAGAGGATTCTTCTTTACTTCCCATTTGTTCAAGAATGTTTGATGGAAGCCTTGGAGATCATTAACACTACGGGGGGCTAAAATTTTAAACCATTTTCTTACTTCTCCCCCTAATCTTTGAGCAAATAATCTAATATTGACAGAATCATCATCAATCTCATTTCTGTCAAAGTAGTCATCCATCTTATCCACATGTTGTCATGCAGTTGTAGCATTGTTAGCATCATATAATGGAATTTTGGACTGATAGTCCTGTGGAAGATTGACTAATGGTATAGGAAGGACTAAGGGAGCATACCATGCTGCCATGATATGTGGTGGGGGTGGGTTTACAAGGGGTGGATTGACAAGAGGAGGTGTGGGCTGAAGTGGAGTGGTTTGAATAGTGGATGAAGGATGAATAGGAGTGGATGGAACAACAGTGGATTGCTGAGCTGATCTTGGGTGAGAGACACCTAGGTTATGAAGGAAGTGTAAATCAGGAGGTGTTGTTTCTCTGCTGCCAGGATGTTCACTTGTCTTAGGAGATGAAAGTGAAGACTCATAATCTAGTTGATCTAAATCACCAAATGACCTAGTCCTAAAGGGATTAACTAAGTCAGCTTGTGATTGTTGTAGAGCTAAAAGATTTTCAGGGACTGAATTAGCTCTTGGAGGTGATCTAAAATTAGTTGAAGATTCTATCTTAGGAGACTTCCTAAAAATTCTTTCTGGGTCATCAACTATCTCAGGTGGACCAGGGTCAGGATGGGTTCTAGTGTGGATCTTTCTAAGAGCCACTATGCTGTGTTTTTAGACCCAAATAACAAGAAAAGTTCAACCAAGTATGGCAATCTTTGAGAGGTTAAATGATCTGTTTACACAAATTTTAATCCTACAGTCCTCTAACTAGATTTGAATGATATTATAATGATAAGGGTTCTTCCCAATGGAGTCTTAAGGTATTTCTAGGATTGTGGAGTCGACAGGTGGACAGTTTAGAATGTTTTCTAAAAGGTACACTTTCCACCACAGTGTTTGTGAAATATCCTTTTGCAAGGATATTCTGAAACACAACAAACTCTAACCAGAGATTGAATGGGAGGGCATTCACCAGATATTTCACCTCAAAAGAGGATGAGATCTGGAGGCTACCTGGCCCTTTCCAGACTCTGTCTAAGAGTATAAGGTAAAACACAACAGAAGATAAGTGATATATAAGAATGAGTGTTTTACTACAAAGTTGAAGTTTTTAGCTCCTGAGGAGGTAAAAAGGTTTTATGGTCCACTACCAATGTTTATTAAGAGGACAAACTTGAAATGTTTTTGGGTTTTTCAGAGTTGTTTTTGTTTTATAGGTTAAGAGAGTGTTCTAAGTCTGAATTTTCACTTAGCTAAGGTGTTCAAACAAACAGAGTTGCTCTTATGGCTTGGTAACTGGTTCCTTCAAGTTTTGGTAAGGCTTAACGAGAATCCTAAGGGTTACTTAGTTTGTCACTGATTCAATTAAGTCCTATTATAATTACCATTTTTTAGGTAGTGCTTGAAAAAAGGTTACTTATGTTATACTGGACCTAAAAATTTTAAAGAAAGGTTTTAAAACCTCTAATTCTCAGTAGGTCCCACCGTGATCGCCATTATGTTGGTGGCGATGAGGTGGCTAATAATCACTGGATATTCTTGAAAATAAGGGATTTATGAGCCCTAAAGGGTACCTAGATTGTTGCTTACTCAGAAGGGTCCCACCGTGATCGCCATTATGTTGGTGTCCCGTGTTTTGACAATTTGGCAAATCAAAAGACAAGGCAACATCAGAACCAATCTTTAGAGTTCCAGGATCTAGTCCTCCTGTTCTCAGAGAAGGATCTCTCAAATATTTGTTTGCAAAGGTTTATCTTGTGTGCTTTGAGTATGGATTTTAGACTAGTTATTAAGTGCAGATGTTTGTTTGGTTGGATTGAGTTGATACAAAATAACGTGAAAGCTCTAGGAAAGATAGACAGAAAGAGGAAATATCTAGTTCATTGGGCAATGGAGTCAAAATAAGGTCATGAAAAACTCTTCAAGGGATATGGGATATCAAAGGGAAAATCTAACTTGGCCATAGGATCCTTTGTTTTTGGAATGAAGTGAACATTAATGATTTGGAAAGAGAAGTTTAATTCTGAACAAAGAGAACTTGAAAACATAACTTAACAATAAAGAGATATTTGATAGACAGGGCTAACCATAAATTCTACAAACATTCTTTAAGAAAATAATGACTTCAAGACAACTTTTAAAATGAAATCTAAGATTCGGGGAACACCCTATTTCCTCGAAGATTTTATTTTAAAGGACTTAGAAAACATAAAAGATTCACTGATAATTGCAGTCATAGAAGAGGGAACACCTAAATAACATCTATGCTTACAACTATAAATACCTTCAAAACAACTGTTCAAGCAATGGCAAAAGGCAAGATCAAAACTGACCTCTTTGATTAACTTAAAACAATGGTACTTCAAAGGGAGACTTCAATAACAGCTTTCAAGTGATAGCAAACAAGCAGGGAGAACCATAAATCATGTTGAAACCACTATTTGAGCTATAATTTAAGGAAATAAACAAGCATGAAGACTAAAGAGGAATTTGAAAGCCTATAAAATACTTCAGTAGAAGAAAACATAAAACAGTGAAGGATGAACAAGTCTAAGGTGCTTCCAGGAGTCATTTCTTAGCCTAAAACTTTCAACCTACTGTAGTAAGAAATTATGAAACATAATGAAAACAGGGGAAAAAACATCAAATAGTTCAGAATACTTCACCAACAGCCAAGCTCATGGATCCAATGATAGAGCCTTCTCAGGAACAAGCATGCAACAACATCATCCAGACATCCAAGACTTCAATTTGTTTTTCAACTTCAACAGTCTTGTATATTTATTTCAGAGAGTTTCAGTGTTACAACTTGTAATCAAACAACAAACAACAACCAACAACCAACACTCACTCATCTTCTACTATAGTATATATAGAAGGATGAGGAGGTGGAGATCTGATAAAAGATCTCAATTAATACAGGGTTAAAATGGCTCACGGGCCTTCGAGGGGCTTAATGAGGAGATTTACATAAATATCCTCTGTATTAAATGAGTTTCATAATGATTTCAAGCTTGGTAGGAGTTTTGTTGACCTTTGAGGCACTGTGTGGCATTGAAGTAACTCTGCAGATATTCTTTGCATTGATGGTCCTGGCAGAAATAACTTCTTCGTCTGCGTCGAGGAAAAATGTCTGACCTTGATCAATAAATTCAGCTCTTGATTGAATATTTTGAGGCACAGGTGGCGACGTGGTAGCTAGAGGGATCAATTTGCCTCAATCTGTGACGGTGGAGGGTTTCTTATCAGTGAAACCTTTTAGATTTGATTTGAACTTTGTTTTAACCTGGGGATTAGGTTTATAATGATAATTTTAGGCCATAATCCCCGTAAACAATCCATTAATCCTTTGCTCTGATAATTTCCTGGTCTTTGGCACTGATATTCTTTTTCTGCGTTCAATCCATGTTTTCATGTTGTTGCGCAGGGCTGCACAGGGTCTGGAATGCATCAATGGTTCATGAAACATTGATAGATGTGAATTTTAAACCCGACGGTCGATTTCCTTTGGTAAATCGAAAGCAAGAGAGTCATCACCCTCTTCTTTTGAATTTCTTTCGTTCATAATAAAAACCTTCGAAAACCTGTAAAATACAAAAAAAACATTATAAAATCCTGCTTTTATAGGTCAATCTGCATTAGAGGATGTGCGGAGGAAGTAGGGCCATTGGATGGCATCATCCAACGGTCGGGATTTAATCTCAGAATGGTCGAAAAAGCATGGGGGAAGGAAGATTAGATCAGAGCCATCGATTCGCGCTGAGATCGAAGGTCGGGGATGATTGCGGGGGGTCCGGGTGTACGGAGGAAAATTCTTGGGGGTATGCCCCCGCAGTGAAACTGCGCCGTTGATCTGGATGAATTTGGATGGTCAATATGGAATCAGTGGATGTTGAAAGTCAAACGGAGGGAATCTGGGTGATGAATTTTGGACCATTGATCTACAGATCAGATCGATGGCGGAGATGTCGTTGCCACTGTACGATGGCCTGGTTATCGTGTGGGTGCCTTTATTATCCATCGAGCAACTTTTGCGAGCATTCATCGTTGGATTAGTGGTCCCAGATCGGACAACTGTGGTAAATTTTGCTGCATGTCCTGGCCCGAACGTTAATGCGCGGGGACAGAGGTTTTGGAAAAGGTATGGGAGACGCGTGGCGGAAAGCATATGGAATCGCTGCCGATTGGGAGAAACCACCTTTCGCCCCAAGGCAGGGCGAAAGATACCACGTGGGTTTGGAAAACAACGTATGGAGGGGGGGGTCCACAGGAATGGTGCACTCTGCACCGTCCGATTTGTGGAGCAGATCAACAGTGGCGATTAAAGTTTGAATGGCGGGGACCACGTGGTAAGTCAGAGTCCGCACCATCCGATCTGCGAAGTAGATCGATGGTGGAGATTGCTCTACAACTCATATGGGCAGAAAACTTTGGAAATGAATTAAAACCCAAAAAACACGAATAACAAAGGTTTTTTGCGGTTTGGCAGAGAAAATTTAATTTGAAAGGATAAGCACCCGACGGGTTTAGCAGTTGGTTCTAGCGCTCGGGCGCATGGATGAAAAAAGGGTTAGAGGCTCAGCCCGAGGGGTATTAAGTCTAACGCATAGAAAATATGCGTTTTTTATGGTCTTTAGATGTTTTTTCAAAGGAGAGGAAAGTTTCGGTAAGGTTGAAAAAATGGCTTTTTAACCTTATAAAATGAATATTTATGAGGGGAGATAGCAGAAATGTGGAAATGAAGGATTTTTATGGTGAATGGAGGGATGGAAAAGGGGGTTAGTTTGGAAGAACAGAAAAGGAAAAAGGGGTCTGCAGCAGTATTCTGGCTTTGGAAATAAGCAGGATTCTAAGTTCTGAAGGGAAACAGTAGTGAATATTACCCCAGGAGGGATTTTATCAAAAGTCTTCAAGTATCAGCAATTTTAGTAATGAAATTGTTTCTTGAAGGATATCCAACATCATTTAGCCACCATATGATATAAAAGATTTTTATGGGTGGCTAACACCGACCACAGTGCTTGCATGGATGAAGATCAAAACAGTGATCTTTCATATGGCCAACTCGATCACAGTGTTGGCATTTTAAAATCTGTTGTGGAAGCGGAGCAGGATCTGAAACAGCTGCAAGTGAACTGTCATACAGGAATCCGACACTCTGAAATTTATTGGGCTTGGTGTAGTCTGGAATATGAAAGGACACATCCTTGTCATATCCAAGACTAGTTCGGTGCTTGTTGTGGACAAGCTCTTCCCAAGGTCTGATGATGGGCTTGAGAAGTGCAGGTTGAGTTGCTGCATCAGCATGTAAATCTGCTCTTTTACAAGGAACTGAATGAGGATCAACTTCAACTTTATTGACTTGCTGTTGATGGGAGTCCTTCTCAATCTTCTGAACAGAAACATGTTCAGAATGGTGAATATTTTGCTGAAGATGAGATTCCAACTGCAAAAACTCAATATTTTCTTGTGCATCTTGCAAACAACTTTGAATGTTACAAAGAGCATTCTTGCTCATTTTTACCATATCATCAACATTTGAATGAATGAGGTTATTCAACAACTCTAATACCTCATTGATTTTATCCATTTCAACAACTTAGGCTCAAAAATTGAAAGGGTGTTGGCTTCAACCAAGAATGCACCCATTTACAATGTGATTCAACTTCCTTTCAAAAATACAAATGACTTATAGAAATATCAAAGTACAAAATCTATTGATTGCAACTATGAAGAAGCAATACAATGTCAATATCTCTACAAAAATATTTGAATGTGCAGCAAAAACACTTGTGCAAGAAGACTTTAAGGCCGCTGAATTTTCTTCAAGGAGCTGTTTTAAAAATGATGGCAAACTTGTCTTCACATCACCCTTCAAATCACAATGCAAATTTCACTTTTCACTATGTATTTAGTCCATCTTCTTCATATGTAATTTCCTATTTCTCTGCTGTCCATTTCTCTCTTCCTCTCTTTCTGCTATTACTTCTTTTCTTCCTCTCTCTCTGCTGTTTTTTTTTTAAATTAATTAAAAAATGGATTAATTAAAAATGGGAATTGTTTAAAAAGGGAGTCTAAAAATTTAAATAGATAAGGGGGAATTTATGAGTGGGATATTAATTGTAAATGGAAGGGAATTTAAAAAATAAAACTGGGATTAAAAAAATGGGAAAGAGGGATTAATTTAAAAGGAGGGGAATTAGTTAAAATATGGGATGGGGAGCGATAGGTGTGAGGGGGCGGGCTTGAGTATGCACAGAGAGGGAGCGGACGAGGTGAGTGTGGGCATGGAGGAGCAGAAGGTTTGAGTGATAAGGGTGAGGATTTGTGTGAAGCGAGGGGGCGGGAGTAGAAGGTCTAAGGAGTAGATGGGAGTGGAAGTGCGGATAGTGGAGTCGAGGGTTAATGGCGGAGTGATAAGGTGTGGGGGGGGCGGCGTGAGGAATTGGGGAGCCGTGGAAAAAGTTTGGGGTCAAGCCAATGGGAGGGGTTTGAGAGAGGGCAGGGTCGATTATTGATAGGGGGATGGGCGAAGGCCACGGGGTAGAGTGAGGTAGTGGGTAGGGGGCCGACGATGGAGTAGGCATACGGGTGGGGTAGCATGTGTTAAGGTGAGGCAGAGTGTGCACAGGCGTGGGATTGCAGAGAGGCCATAAGGCCGAGAGGGCCGTGATAGAGGAGAAGGACAAGTGTGGAGCCGTGAGGAAAGGGGGCAACGCAAGTCTGAGGGGGAGCGTATGGGAACTAAGGCCGAGAGAGTATTGTGAGGGGGGTCGAGGGAATAGTGTAGAGTGATGTGCTGTGCGTGAGGGTTTTGAGAATGGTAAGGGGGTCGAGTTGATATGTGGAGATGAAGGGAGAGCGAAGGGTGAGGGTGTAGATAGATGCAAATTGTAGAGCGGTGCATGGAGCATGCAGAGTGTTGGGTAGAGGGGGCCAAAGGGCCATGAGCACAACTCAAATTTTTATTTTTATTTTTATTTTTTATTTATTTTTTTTAATTTTTAAAATACAATAGAGAGCAGAATAAAGCAGAGGACAATAAGAGAAATGCAAAATTTTTCAAATGTATAGCAGAATTTTAGTCCATAAAATATCTCAGCAGCATAAAATTTGTCACTGTAGAATTCAAAAATTTTCAGCAGACAAAACTCAGAATTTTTTCTAGTAGCCCAGCAGCAAAAAAATGGACTTTAAAAATGTAGAATTTTCTAGAAAATTCTAGGTAGAAACTCAGAAATTTTACTTGAAAACCCAAAACGTTTCTTCAAAACCCCACTTTGAACAGTATTTTCAGCAGCTCTTCAAAATGCAGAATTTAATAGGAAGAAATTTAAAAGTGGGCAGCAGAAATTGCATGGAAAATGCAAAATGAAAACCTCCAGATGCATAGTGCTGCTTTTCTCCAAGAAGAAATTTCTGAATGCTACTTCTTTTCAAAACCAATGATGCTCTTCTTCAAAACCACTTTCTGAATGCGGAAAAATGTCAGCTGCAGAAACTCTCTAAATGCTGCAAAAATGCCAAGAATTTTTGCAGATATGCACATGCCATAAACACAAATGGCTCACTCAAGGTTGAGCTGGTTATGAATGTATCAACTCTGATACCATGTTAAACACCATGTTAAACACACACATGGTGTATGAGAAAGATAAACACACACACAAGAAACTCAACACACACAATGAAGGATAAGCGTGCAACTCTCATATTTTTCCATTATACATGATGTACATTTATAGTACAATGGTGTGACTCTTGGTTTCACATTCCAAGGTCACTTGGACTCCATTGTGACTTTTCGCATTCCACACCTACCCATGTAGGATTATGTGTTCCAACAATATCAGTCCTCAAAAATCTATTGTACATATAGTTCAATTAGATAGAACAAAAGTAGAATTCATTGGAGAAATGTTGTCAGTATCCATTAGATTATCATCCAATCCAAAGGTACTGCAAGTAATCGAAATTTTGGTCACAGACATCTCTGAATTTTATGGTCTTATTTTAAGTAGGGATTGGTTTGAAAAGTTACATGGACATTTCGCTACCGATTGGTCACACATGTGGTTACCATATAATGGTAAACCAAATCAAATCCGAGTTGATCGCAAAAAATTTATGAAACATGCAGTCACTGAATTAGAAGAAACAAATGAACTTGTAGCTTTCACCAATAATATTATTGGAAATTACTCAGCTGAATCATTTTTTTGATCATTCAATGCCCAAATTTCACCTTTTTCAATAAACACTGCTATTTCTCAAATTGAATTTTTTTCTCAAACATACACTTCTAGATGTGTTAATCTTAGCAACAAAATTTCGAAAGATTCTTTATTTTGGACTTTATACTTTGATGGTTCAAAATCAGAAGATGGTGCAGGAGCAGGTTGCGTTTTAATCAATCCACAAGGAGAGAAAACAATTCTATCCTGCAGACTCGAATTCCAATGCACGAACAATACTATTGAATATGAAGCATTGATACAAGGTCTGCACAAAGCTATTAGTTTAAATGTTAATTTGCAGGTATATGGAAATTCTGAAATAATTGTTAGACAAGTTAGAAATACAATTCATTGTATTTCTAGACATTTGAAACACTATCAAACTTTAGCTCAGAGCCTTACATCCCATTTTTCTGCATTTAATATCTCCACAGTTCCTAGATTACAAAATGCAAGTGATAATTTACTTGCTAATGTAGCATCTAAGCTTATACCATCCGAAGAATTTAGCCCGGACAAATTTTCAATTGAGTTAATTTTTAGGCCTTCCATTCCTGACAACGTAAAAAATTGGAGAGTATTTAACAATCATGCAAATATAGTAGACTTTATTACATCAGACAAAGCTTATGAAGGTCAAATCGTAGATGAACATGAACATGACTTACAGATTGAAGATAAACAAAATACTAATCCAATTCCCAAATCTGTAGTCAAAATGGAAGATCTTTATGATTTGAAAGATAGGTTTAAAAAGATGATGAATTCAAAAGCCCAGAGTTCTACTCTAAAATTTGAATTGATTAATCTTGGTACACTAGAAAAACCTCAAAGCATCAACCTAGATCTTGGTTTAATACCCGAAGAAAGGATGTCATTCATTAAGTTGCTGAAAACATATAAAGATATCTTTGCATGGGATTATTTGGATCTCAAGACATATGATACTTCCATAATTCAACATACCATACCTATGATCTTAGATGATAAGCATGTTCAACAAAAACTTAGAAAGATATATCCAAAATTAGAAAGTCAATTTAAATCTGAATTAAATAAAATGCTCAAAGCCAAAGTTATTTTTCCTATCGGACATTCTAAATGGGTGTCAAACATGGTCCCAATTAGAAAGAAGAATGGAGACATTAGGATTTGCATAGACTTTAGAAGTTTGAATAAAGCTTGCCAAACGGATAATTTTCCCTTGCCTACCATGGAATAGATATTACAGTCAGTTGCAGGATTTGAATTGATGCCTTTTATCAACATATTTTCAGGATATAATTAGATTATGGTACATCTAGATGATAAATTAAAGACAACATTCAGGACAAAGTGGGGAACATACACATATCAAAAAAATTCCTTTTGGGTTGATTAATGATGGTGCTAAATTTCAACGTGCTATGGATATAGATTTCAGAGGACTAATCAACATCTCAGTTGTTATATACTTAGATGACATTACTATTTACTCTAAGAATAGGAAAAATCACGTTAATCACCTAGAACACAATTTTGAAAGATGTAGAAAATTTGACATTTCCTTGAATCCTAAAAAATGTTATGTCACCTTATGAGAAGGTAAATTATTAGGGTTCATTGTCTCTAAAAAAGGAATCCAAATTGACCCTGATAGGATTCAGGAAATTGAAAACATCCCTCTACCACACAATAAAAAAATGATGCAATCATTTTTAAGAAAAATTAATTTTGTAAAAATATTTGTTCTCAATTTCTCCCAAATCATCTTACCCCTACAATCAATGATCAAGAAAAATTCAATTTTTAAATGGGGAAAATAAGAGAGAAATTCTTTTGAGTTAATTAAGAAAGCCATTATTGAAGCTCCTTCTTTAACAACTCCTGATTTTCTTAAGCCATTTGTATTATATACATTTTCTTCTAATATATCATACGCAACAATTTTGACACAACTAAATGATCGAAACATTGAAGCAACAATTTCATTTTTTAGATCTAACCTTCAAGGTGATGAGTTAAATTATTCAGCTGTGGAAAAACAAGCTTATGCTGTATTTAAAGCTTTGAAACATTTTAGACCTTTTCTCCTAAAAACACATACTAAAATAATAGTACCTTACTCAGCAGTAAGGAAATTATTAATCCAATGAGAAGTAGGAGAGAAGAGAGCAAATTGGATGACTGTACTTCAAGAATATGATGTAGAGATACATCCTGCTAAAATTGTTATAGGAAAAGGTCTTTGCAGGATGTTAACTAGAGTGTCTCATTTACCAACAGAAGAAGACCAATCAAATGAAATACAACTGTCCGAGGTAAGCCTAAACAATTCTCAGTCACAATATGTTGATCTGAATTTTTTCTTAAAAAATGGATATGCTCCATTATATCTCAATTATACAACAAAGCGTGCTCTGAGGCTTAAATCAAATCAATATCAATTCATATATGATGTGCTATTTAGAAAGAATTATGATTCTATATTATTGATATGTTTAGAGAAAACTAAAGCTGAAAAAGTAATGTAATAATTACATGATGGACCAGGTGGAGGTCATTTTGGAGGAAACACCATAGCTCATAAAATACTACATGTTGGTTACTATTGGCCAACTCTATTTAAAAATACACATGAATACACAAGAAAATGAAAAGTGTGTCAGCAGCAGGGAGAGAAAGGAAAGCAAAATTTCCACTACAACCAGTAAATATCCAACCACCATTTGAACAATGGGGGTTAGATATTATAGGTGAAATAACTCCAAACTCTTCTAAACAACATAAGCATATTCTAACTGCAACAGATTATTTCACAAAACATTACGGGAATTTTGAGGTCTAAAATGGACATCCTAAGAAAAATTTACAACCAAAATAAACTTTATAATAACCAATAGGATTCAAGATGATGATGTCAACCATGGGGGATGATTCACCATTTTTTAAGTAAAAGGGTAAAAATATTAAAAAATAATAAAATAACAAAACTATTTTTTCAACTCATATTTTCAACTTATCTCCCAAAGTTTTAACTCAAATTTTGAGCGGGAATACTCATTGGATGCAAAATTTAATTACTCATCCAAGAAGTACCCATGTTGCATACTTTTGATGGATTCTTCTACATGAAAAATGAGAAATACATGAAAAAACATGATTGCAATCACGTTTTTCACGTATTTCTCATTTTTCGTGTAGTAGGATCCATCGAAATTATGCAACATAGGTACTCCTTGGATGAGGAATTAAATTTTGCATCTAACGAGTACTCCCGCTCGAAATGTGAGTAAAAACTTTGGGAGATAAGTTGAAAATACGAGTTCAAAAAGTAGTTTTTTTTCTTTTTTCCCTCTAAAATTTGATGATGTAATCAAATCTTATTTTATTATTTCCACTATTATTTTATAATTTCCTTAGGAGGCCCATTTTAGACCTCAAAATTACCCTAATGTGGGTATAAGCTATCCCATTAAAGGTGGTTAATACACAAAGTATTACAGATTTTATTGATTAGTTCATAATCACCAGGTTTGGCCTCCCATCAGCTTTGATATTTGATAATGCATCTTACTTTTCTGGAAATGATATAATAGAATTTGCTTTGAAAAGAGGTTTTAAATTAAAATACTCAACTAACTATTATCCACAAGGTAATGGATTAGCTCAATCTACAAATAAAAACCTTATCAAAATCATCAAATGAACTATAGAAAAAAATCATAAAATTGGCACAAAGCACTATTATTTGCTCTTTGGGTAGATAGAATCACCTAAAAAGCCTCAATAGGTACTTCTCCATTTGTGTTAGTTTATGGGAAAGAAGCAGTTCTCCCCACAAATATAACAATACCATCATTTGCTTTAGCGCAATTTATTGATGAAAATCCTTCATCTTCCCTTCAAATTAGTCAAGATCAAATTATTAAAATGGAAGAACATAGAGAAAAGGCCAAAGCCATACATGCTCATCATCAACAAATAGTGAAAGCCTCATTTGACACAACATCTACCAGCTCAAAAGCTTTTGAAATAGGGGACCTTGTTTTGAAATGGGATAAGGCACATGAGGAAAAAGGTAAGCATACCAAATTCCAAAGATTTTGGCTTGGTCCATTTCAAATCATAGAGAAAATAAGCTTATCCACCTTTTTGCTGCAAGACTTATCAGGTAAGAAAGATTCCTTGCCTGTAAATGGTCAAATTATTAAAAAATATTTGCTTTAAATTTTATTTTTCTTTAGGAAAATAAAAAGTTGAAAATATCATCATTTTTGGTTGATTCAAATTTTCAAAATTTCTGATAAATTATTTAGATCTTTCGCTTTTATAAATAAGTGAAGTAAAAAGATGATTATAACTATGAGAATTGAATAAAATTTATTTTTTTGAAATAATTTTAAATTTACTAAAGGCATTTACTTTCCGAAAAGACTCTTGATATCATAAAATATACTTATTATGTATCAGTCAAAAAAGGAAACTTTTAACTTAGCAAGGATTCTCTACAAAAAGGTATCTACCAACTCTATAAATATCATCCATAAATCTTAAACGAGCTAATGATTCATCCCAATTGATAAAATTTCTTCTTCAAAGTATAATTCAAAAAAGAAAAAGAAATATATACGATGTACAAATTCAAAAGAAAATAAGTCTCATTACGAGCTTGTTTATCATGATCATAGAAAAATAATCTAGACTGAAATTACCAATACTACATACTATAACAGGGTAATAGCTAAATGATTATAAAAAATCAATAGACAAGGGGTCTCATTACAAGTCAGCTTGTTCAGTCTAAATTACTATTAGTGAATGACATTATCACTATCAGGCCACCAAACCTGGACAATGATTTTGAAAATGTGTCAGGAAAAAGAAATTCAATTGAATGTCAAATTATATTTTGAAATAAGAAATCAAATTCAGATGGGACTATGAATAATTATTAGTTAAAAGATAACGTCGTCGAGGCTATAAACGCTTGCTGGCAACAATGGCTCTATCTGTGATAAATGAGTAAAAAAATATGAAACCAATTTTAGAGAATACCTACTTTATATTTTTAAATCTGAGTACTGACTGATACAGATACCTATGTATTATCACGGAAGGGGTTAATTAAGAAGAAATGAGATAGGTAAATAAATTATATTATGAAAAAACACTGTTTAATTCATGAATCATACTATTTTTATTCTTATATCTTTTTCTCATTTTGAAAGTTTAGAAATATCAAAATAAACCAATCAGAGATATCTGGTTCTCCCAAATGAATTGCCAATTGTTATGTTATGCAACAACTCCCCCTGCATTTTTATTTTCAAAATAATCTAAACCTTTGATAGATAGAAATAGGAACCCTTCTTAAAAATGTATTTTTCATTTTAGATAAAAAATCAAACTCCAAAAACATTATTGATTTTATTAAAATAAGAACACAAAAAACAAAAAAAACTTAATAAAACATCCTTATGATTACCCTATCGCAAATCACAAATCTCGCATAATATTTTGAAAGTTAAGCAACAAAACAATGAAATCCCGATTTTGCGATTTGTGATCTGAGTTTCACAAGCGATAGCATAAAACGCGCATTGCGAATATATGTTTGAAACTTTAAGCAAACTTTACCAAAGTTCCGATATTACGACACTGCAATTTTGTGATATTTCTATACTGTGATTTTACGATATCGCGATATCGCGAAATCGTACATCGCATAAACAAAAAGTAATGTGCTTCATAAAGACAGGTTCATAGGGAGCGATTCAATGGATTTGACATGTTTAAATAAATGTTTTACGTGAAAATAAATCATGTCAGAAATGATTAAGTGTGTTTTATCATTCCAATGCAAATAGTTATTGTTTGGTTATGGATAATTATTGGAACAATTGTTTCCTGGATCTTTTCTTTTCGAATTGGTCATTTCAAATATATCTTCCATCATTTGATCATTACTCTGTTTTAATAGGGATTTTCCTTCAAGATATCTCCATCCACAAAGTAATGAAAAAGCACATAAAACAGACAGTTGCAGAAGTAGAATACACAGAAATGTCACCCATAGTCTCATATATGGTATGCACTGTAGATGGAGGTGCTAAAAAGTGGCAAGCTGTTGTGAAACCAACTCCCAAAAATAGAATAAAAGAGATAGCAACACCTTAGAAATAAGCCACTTCGAGGGGGCAACCTCCAATACATTACATGAATGAACAATTCTTGGATGATACAAATTAAAAAACCTCCTTTCTATATATAGGAGTCCATGGGGCCACAATGTAATCCTAGCCGACCTAACAATAATAATTTAAGGGCACAATAATAACAATATGGGGGTTACAAGGGTACAATAATAACAATAAGGGGGTTACACTAACAACAATAAGGAACTATACTAGTAATATAGGGACCTAACATGCCCCTCTCCTTCAAAAAAGTGTTGTCCTCAACACTTGAGTAGCTCTGGGTGCTTCTGTATAAAATTCTCATCCTCCCATGTAGAATCTTTAGTGGGTAAGTTATTCCACTTGATGAGACACTCTGAAATTGATTGATTTCGTAGATGTCGAGTTCTTGTTTCCATGACTGCTTCAGGTTCCAATATGATTTTTAATTCCTCATCAAGTTCTGGAAATATTGTTTGAACTGGGAGATTTTCACCTATAACCTTCTTTAAGCATGAAACATGGAAAACTGGATGCACTCATGAAGAAGAAGGAAGCTCCAATTTGTATGCCATATTACCGATATTTTGCAACACCTTGTAAGGACCATAGTACTTTGGTGATAATTTATTATCCTTCTTAGCTTGCTTGAGGGACATTTGTTTGTATGGTTGTAGCCGTAAAAATACCCAGTGTCCTACATCAAAACTTCTCTTGCTGCAATGTTGATCTGCCTGTTGTTTCATTCGATTTTGTGCCAAATTCAGGTTATCTTTTAAGAGTTGGAGAACTTCTTGTTGTTTCTCGATGTGATCTTCCACTGCTTGAACCTTCAAGTTTTCTCTTAAATATGATGTGATGGATGGTGGATGATATCCATAAAGTGCCATAAATGGGGTCATTTTTGCTGCAGTATGGAAGGAATTTTTATACCACCATTCAGCGAGAGGTAACCACTTGACCCATTGTGTTTGTTTATCAGATACAAAACAACGAAGATATCCTTCCAAAAATTTATTTACTATATCAGTTTGACCATCAGATTGAGGATGATAAGATGACCTATGAGCTAATTGAGTACCCAAACAAGAAAATAACTCCATCCAAAAATTTCTAGTAAAAATGGAATCTCTGTCGCTCACAATAACCCTTGGGTTTCCATGTAGCTTTTGAATTGTGTCAATAAATGTAGTAGCAATTGTACTTGATTTAAATGGATGAGATAATGCACAAAATGTGCATACTTGGTAATTCTATCAACTACCACCATGATGACACTCTTTCCTTTGGACTTAGGTAAACATATGATAAAATCCATTGAAATCTCCTCCCAACATTGAATTGGAATGGATAAAGGTTGTATAAGACCTGGGGTCTTAATTGTCTCAACTTTATTCTGCTGGAAAACAAAACATTCCACCACAAACTTTCGAATATCAGATTTAAGGCCATCCCAAAAAAATTCTTTCTTCACCCTGTGGTAAGTTTTTTAAAAATCATGAGTGTCCTCCTAAAGGAGAAGTGTACAATTCCAAAAGAATCTTTTGTTTTAGTTGGGAATTCTTACAAAGATATAAGCGATCTATGTACCATAAGGAATCATTTTTCCAACTAAATGTATCAGATGTACTAGGATCTCACTGCAACTTTTAAATGAGTGTCCACACTTCTTCGTCCTTCTTCCATTCATCCCTTGCTTCGGTTATCCAATCTAGTTGGATAATATATATGGCATAAAACAATGCTTCCACCTCTTCATTCTTTCTTGAGAGTGCATCTGCAACAACATTTAGCTTCCCTTTTTTGTAGATTATTTAAAAGTCATAACCCAACATCTTTGCGACCCATTTTTGCTGCTCTTCTGAAGATAGTCTTTGTTCCAAAAAGTGTTTAAGACTATCATGATCAATTTTTACCTTGAAGTGTCTTCCCATTAGGTAATTTTTCCATTTCTTTAGTGCATGCAGTATTGCTAACATTTCCTTCTTATAAATAGCTTTCTGTAAATACTTTCCTTTGATTGGACGACTTTCAAAAGCAATGGGTCTTCCTTCTTGCATTAAAACAGCACCAATTCCATTTCCTGAGGCATCACATTCCACAATAAAGGTTTTTGTGAAATCTGCCATAGCTAAGACCGGTGCTATGCACATTTCTTCTTTAAGAGGTTCAAAGGCCTTAGTTGCTTCAAGAGTCCATGAAAATGCATCTTTCTTCAATAATTTTGTTAGAGGTGCTGCTATTCTCCCATAATTCTTAACAAACTTGCGATAATACCCTGTTAACCCAAGAAATCCTCGCAACTACTTTATGGTTGTGGGGACTTTCCATTCCTTAATGGCTTTAATTTTGTTAGGTTCTACCTTAACACCCTCATGAGATACAATATGACCCAGATATTCCACCTCTTGTACTCCAAAGAAACATTTGGATGTTTTTGCATATAATTGTTTCTCCCGCAATAGTTTGAGCACCCTGTCAACATGTTGAACATTATCCTTCCAAGACCTGTTGTAGATTAGTATATCATCAAAAAATACTAGCACAAATTTTCTAAGGAAGGGTTTGAAAATGGAATTCATCAACCCTTGAAATGTAGAAGGTGCATTCGTAAGGCCAAAAGGCATGACCAAAAATTCATAATGACCCTCATGAGTTTGAAATGTTGTTTTTGGAATATCTTCAGTCTTCATTCTAATTTGATGATATCCCGAACGAAGATCCAACTTGGTAAAATAAATTGCTCCATGTAATTCATCCAATAATTCATCAATCACAGGAATGGGAAATTTATCTTTAATGGTGAGCTTATTGAGCTCCCTATAATCCGGACACATGAGCCATGATCCATCCTTCTTGTGTACCAATACTACAGGAGCAGAGAAAGAACTTTGACTAGGTTGAATTATACCCGCCTCTAACATTTCTGCAATCATACACTCAATTTCGCTCTTTTGGACATAAGGATATCTATAAGGCCTGATGTTTGGAGGAACACTTCTTGGAATCAAATGAATAGCATGATCATGATCACGAATAGGTGGGAGTCCTTTGGGAGTTTCAAACACTTTGGAATGATTGTCCAAGACTTGTTGGAGATCTGCAGAAATAGATGATTTTGATGTTGGAACTTCTAGTGAGCATAATTGTGCAATTACATCTCGTTGTTCTTTCTTTAGAAACTTTGTCATGACATTAGAGCTTATTATATTTCCTGGCTTCCCTGTGATACCCGATAATTCGACTTCCTTTCCTTCTGAAAAAAATTTCAAGAAAAGTTCTTGAAAATTAAAAGCTACCGTCCCCAAAGATTGTAACCATTGTACTCCTAGTACAACATCAACACCTCCCATAGGAATGAAAAGCATTGGACTAGTCAATACATATTCCCCCATGGTTAGCTTGATATTATGGCATTTTCTAGAGCAATTTATAGTTCCTCCATTTGCAACCATCACTTGACATTCTGGTGCTGGGTATAGGAAACAATTCAATTCCTTGGCTACCTTACAATGAATAAAATTATGGGTACTACCTGAATCAATCAACACTATTACCTTTTTCTTCTTGATATGTCCTTCTATCTTGAGAGTTTGAGGAGTGTTAATTCCTTCCAATGCATTACACGATATGGTCGGACTTATTTCTTCCTCTTCTAGGGTTGGTTAGTGGTGTATACCCTCTTCTTTTGAAGATTCTTATTCATTTTCTTCTTCCTCTTCACAATCTATGTAAAATAATTTCTTCTCAGCACACTTATGACCTTTAGTGTATTTGCTATCACAACTATAGCAAAGCCCTTTTTCTCTTTTTTCTTCCAATTTTTGTGGTGTCAACCTTGTAGGTTGTGCAAATCGAGGAGTAGCAACACTTCCCTCTTTATAGAAGTGAGTGGTAGGCTTCCTTGTCGCCATAATTTTACATTCATTTTTTCTGGCCAACCTAAATGCCTTCTCCAATGAATCAAGTTCCAAAACAAAAACTTCATGTTGGATGTTATCCTTTAAAGTACCTATGAAGAGATCAATCATGTGTTCCTCTGAAATATTAGTTACCCTTATATTCAATTTTTGGAAGTCCTCAATGTGCTCCCCCACTAAACCCTTTTGTTTGAGATTTATCAATTCGCTAAAGAAGGTGTTGCTCTTTTTATCGTCATAATGTGCTATCATTTCCTCCGTAAAAATTGACCAAGTGACAATTTTTTTATGGGATCAAAGCCATCGATACCATACAAATGCATTTTGTTCTAAATGTAAAGTTGAAATGCGTAATTTTGTGTGTTTTTCACATTAATGAGATCAAAATATTTCTCCATCTGTAGTATCCATGTTATAGGATCCTTTCCATCAAAATTCCTCATACCCATTTTTGGAATATGGTGGTTCTTCCCTCCAACATTAGAGTTTATGAAATCACGATTAACATTTATTTTGTTCTCATCATGAGTTTCCTCTACTATATTTTCACCATTAGGAAACATTTCTTGTATCAACTTTGCCAAACCTTCTATGTCTAATTTTAGATCATTCTTCATGTTTTCCATGTTGTCTTTCATTTTTTCATCGATCTTAGCTTCCATGCCCACTTCTATGCCATCCATATTAGCTTCCAAACCATTCATATTAGCTTCCACGCCTTTCTTCAAACCATCCATCTTAGTTTCCACGCCTTTCTTCAAAACTTCCATTTCATTTTTTGTTGGTCTTTGTGAGAGCGAAATTTGTTGCAATTGCTCTTGTAATTCTGATATGTCATGTTTCTATTCTTCATCTTCATGAGTCAGAGTAGAGCCTTCTAAAGGCTTAATGGGTGTTGAATTGTTTTTAGGGTCCATTTTAGAATCCAATACCGATATATATTCTACAATATTCCCTTGGAATGAATTCAAATTGATTCTTCAAACAAGACTTATGCAATTAAAAAAAAAAAAAAAAAAAAAAAAAAAAAAAACACCTCTTACTTGCTTTTGAGGAGGTTGATATTGAAATTGAATTATCTATATAATTGGAGATCCTCAATATCTAAAATTAGGCCCTGTAGTAGCCCTCTAAAGCTTATTTCAAATGCTACAGGTCTGATCTGATTTGGATTTTTCAAGGAAAAGTTATGTCTAATCTCCCACAATGACCCAATTATGGACTGGTTCAGTAGAGCGAAATTGTATGACTTGCCATGTGTCACTGCTTCCTCCTTTTGCTTTGAAATTGATAGATAGAAAACTAAATTATGTGTACTTGCGGCCACTCTTTACAACATTCCAATCTGATGCTTAGAGAGAGAGCTATAAATATTTTCCACAGTCACCTATTTGACATGAAATTTAGAAGCTTGAAAAATCCCTAACTTCCACAGATCATATCTTCGAAACTATTATGAACCAAGATCTGAAATTTTGCAACGACGTTCCTCAATATTTTGGCTTCGTACTATAAAAATTTCTACTTTTGAACCTTCATAGAAAAAACTTTATAGTGAAAATTCCACGATGATCTGTTTAGGTTAAATTCAGGAGCCTGCAAAATGACCTAAATTCCACAGATTATATCTCCGAAAATGTTGCGAACCAAGCTCTGAAATTTTGTGACAATATTCCTTAGGAGTTTTGCTTTAGACACTACAAATTTCAGCTTCTGAACCTTTGTAGAAAAAAATTATAGCGAAAATGCCACGATGACACATTTGGAGCAGCGAAACCCTAGAATCCAAAGCTCTGATACCAAATGTTGTGAAACCAGCTCCCAAAAATAGAAGAAAAGAGATAACAACGCCTTAGAAATAAGCCACTTTGAGGGGGCAACCTCCAATACATTACATGAATGAAAAATTCTTGGATGATACAAATTACAAAACCTCCTTTCTATATATAGGAGTCCATGGGACCACAATGTAATCCTAGTGGGGCCACAATGTAATCCTAGCCGACCGAAAAATAATAATTTAAGCGAACAATAATAACAATATGGGGGTTACAGGGGTACAATAGTAACAATAAGGGACTATAATAGTAATATAGGGACCTAACACAAGCTATCTATACCATTCTCGAAGATGAAGAACCTGAAGTAGTGGAGGTCAAAGAAACTACTGATGATGCAAGACCCAAAAATTTACAGTTTAATGATATTGCATGCTCCTTCCTTCATAGGATAACAACAAGGGCCACTCTTTTTCCATTTACTGACATGATTAGGTGGGTGCTTGAAAATTCAACAATCAAGGACAAACAATTAAGAACCGCTAATAATTAAATCTTAGGTTCTTTCAGAGTTGAAGATTTGAAAGTCATGTACAAGCTACCCGACCAACAAGACATAAATGATAATAGATTTTTTAAGAAATTTGCAAAGAACAATGAGGAACCTTTCAAGACAATTTAGGGTTGGAGGAAATTGGATAATAAGTTCAAACATGAGAAATCAGGTATGTATCTTATCGCCTCACTTGAAAATCCCTACAATTTTGCAGTTGCGATTGTATGCAGATTATATGGTCTCCTTGATAATACCAAGTTCTCCATATATTGGCTTCCCCTGATTGATTCTTGTATTAATTCCCACATCATGAATTGGGCAACCATTCTTTCTGAAAATCTAGCTAAATCGATTAACGAATATCGCTAGACAAGAGCTTCTTCCTCCAAACCCGTCCCCCAAATTTTCATGAGTGCATATATTTTTGATGCTATCTGTTTTTCTACCAGTTTTTCAGTTATGTGTTGGAAATGGACTCTCGAGGATCCCACCCCTATTCATTTGAGTCATAAAGATATATGGGAACTGTTAGCCACCTATAAAAATTTGTTATATCAAATGGTGGCTAAATCATTTTTTAAGCCTCCAAGAAACAATTTCATGCCAAATTGTTAGTTCTTGAAGTATTATGAAGATAACTTATCCTTGAGTTAATCTTCACTGTTTTTTCCCTCATAATCCTGAAAAATCTGTTGTTTGTAAGGAGAAAGACTGCTCAAAAAACCCATTTTTTCCTTCATTTTTCCCCTCCTTTCACTCATAATTAACCTCCATTTTCATCCCCTTTTTCCTCATAAAAATCCTTCCATAAGCCTCATTTAACCTTCAAAATCACTTCAAGACCCTTTTAAAACCATTTGGTCTCCTACCATTTGGTTTAAAAATCCTTCATTCCCCTATCAGAACCCTCCATTGGCTTAAAAACTCTGTTTTTTAGCCTAAAAACACTTGTATTGCATTATATATAATTTTTAGCCCCAGAGGGCTTAACTTCTATAAACCCTGCCTCTCATGGGACCATAAGCCCTGCAACCGGGTGCTAAAAGTCCTTAAACCCCAGTCTGAACCCTTTTTCTCCTTTGTATTTTATAAAAACCCAACCTTCCTTGTGTTATAAATAAAACCCGACAGTTCGTTGTTTCAGCGAATGTCAGTCGTTGATCTAAAACCGATCAACGATCATCAGCACATCGCGTCGCAATTGTTCATTGGACGCATTTTAATGGTTTATTCCCTCCCTCCGATTTCGACCCCGTGATTGTTTTCCGACCGTTGATATGCTCTACCATGCCCAGATCTGACGGTCCATACTGCTCCCCTTTCAAAACCCACCCTTCCGGCTTTGGCCGTCACAATTAAATCCTGACCGTCAATCTAGTTTTGAGATCGAAAGCTCTTACTCAATCACATAGCAATCTTCCCTTTGTTCTTTCTTTTTTCCTCCTCCATTGCCATTCTTCCCAATTAAATCTTAGCCGTCAAATCCATAAGAACCGACGGATAAGATCTTGTCGCAAATCCGCCCATAATTCTCCGCGTTTGTCCCTCTGATTAAATCTCAACCATCGATCTAACTCCCAGATTCGACGGTCAGTATGTAATCGCATCGCAAGTTTTTCTTTGTGTCTTCCTCTTTCCTCCGCCGATTTGCGATCTTGTGATCGGATCTGGGTCGTCCATTTCATAGATCCGACGGTCCAAATCGAACTCGAATCCCTTTGTGATCCAGGTGGATATCGGTGGCCTCCCACCTATTCCATTTGGACTCGCAGCATCAATTCTTTCAGTTTTCCAGCTTCAGCACAGCTTACTATTTATAGCAGGTTTTCGGGTCCCGCACACCCGGAGCCGTTTTGGGGCATTAATAATCCAGGTGGATATTGGTGGCCACCCATCGAGTCCATTTGAACCCCCACCATCAGTTATTTCAGTTTGTAAGTTTCGGCACAACTTACTATTTTTAGCAGTTTTTCGGGTCTTAAACTTCCGGAGCCGTTTTGAGGCCCTAAACGACGTTTTTTTGGGAAAACGGAGGGCAACATTGGTCCATGGACCGATGTTGCCCATTCCAAATTTGTAATCCTCGGATAGATATTTCTAACGAGCTATTGAGCGCATCAAACGGAGATCGGATGCCAAAGTTACGCCCCCGGGAAGTTGAACCACCAATTTACCCAAACGGGACCCACAGTTTTGGCGCTTCATCTCCTACGGTTAGGGTTTTGGACGTTTCGGATTCTACATCGTTTCTCACAACAAATAGGCCTAATAGGCCCTCGAGCTCATTGTAAGATGGGGCCTGTGGGCCGGGAGCCGATACATCTCTTCTCGCAGATAAGCGCGACCGCGTCTCAGTCCCTCGCCCTCATCTCCATTATGTCTACATTGTACGCTTGGAGGGGTCGGGAGCCGACACATTTCTTCTTAGAGACAAGCTAAATCAAAGGCCCCAACTCCTCGCCACATCTCTATCATCTCTCGCATTGTAACAGCCTGTGGGGTCGAGCCGACACATCTCTTCAGAGACAAGCGCCACGCCACGCCCCAGCTCGCTTGTCTCCGACGGCGGCCGACACGAACACGCCCGGGGTCGGTAGCCACCACATCTCTTCTCAGGGATACGCTGCCAGTACCCTAGCTCATCTATTTCTATTATGTCCGTAATAGGCCTGCGAGCCTCAATGTAACACAGTTTAGAGGCCTGCGTACGCTACATCTCTTCTCAGAGATACGCTACCAGTGCCCTAGCTTATTTCCATTATGTTTGTAAGCTTACGGTGCTCATTCGTTAATTAACAAAACGAAGCATTATTTCCACGCATCTCCGTATCTATGGTTATATCCGTATTCCGCGTTTCCGGCCAAACCGGACCGGCTGGTATCGCAGCGGGTCCGTTTCTTTCTCTGTTTTTCTCTTCATGTCCCCAACGCGGCCAGGGTATAAGGAGTTCAACCTCACAACCCCGACGACCCCCATGGCGGAAGGAAAGAAAGACGAGGGAGCAGGAGATCCTGTCAAAATCTTGCTCGAGGATGCCCTCGAGAAACAGAGGAACGCGATGATGGACAAATTTTTTTTTTTTCAGATCCTTCAATGGCTGCCCAGCGGTGGCACATCTACATCCAGCACGGCTGCCAACACCAAGTTCAGCAAAATCCCCCCCCCCCCCATGGAGGAACTTAACGCAATGGAGACCATTGCTTCCTAAGGAGGGAGGAATGATCCAGGTGGATATCGGTGGCCTCCCACCTATTCCATTTGGACCCGCAGCATCAATTCTTTCAGTTTTTCAGCTTCAGCACAACTTACTATTTATAGCAGGTTTTCTGGTCCTGCACACCCGGAGACGTTTTGGGGCATTAATAATCTAGGTGGATATTGGTGGCTGTTCATCAAGTCCATTTGAACCCCCACCATCGCTATTTCAAGCCAGAAGCCTTATGACAACTTACTATTGGAAGGCTTTTCTGCCCTGAATTTCGTGAGTCGTTTAGCCTATAAACGACGTTTTTTGGGAAAACGGAGGGCAACATGGGTCCATGGACCGATGTTGCCTATTCCAAATTTGTAATCCTCGGATAGATCTTTCTAACGAGCTATTGAGCGCATCAAACGGAGATCGGATGCCAAAGTTACGCCCCCGGGAAGTTGAACCACCAATTTACCCAAACGGGACCCACAGTTTTGGCGCTTCATCTCCTACGGTTAGGGTTTTGGACGTTTCGGATTCTACATTGTTTCTCAACAATAAATAGGCCCTCGAGCCTCATTGTAAGACAGTTCAGGGGGATGGGAGCTGATACATCTCTTCTTAGAGATAAGCGCGACCAGTGCCCTAGCTCGCCTCATCTCCATTATGTCTACATTGTAATACAGTTGAGGGGGCTGGGAGCCGACACATCTCTTCTCAGAGATAAGCGCGACCAGTGCCCTAACTCGCCACATCTCTATCATCTCTGCATTGTAACACAGTTCAGGGGGCTGGGAGCCGATACATCTCTTCTCAGAGATAAGCGCTACTAGTGCCCTAGCTCGCTTGTTCTGATCATGCCTATATTGTAACACAGTTCAGGGGCTGGTAGCCGCCACATCTCTTCTCAGGGATATGCTGCCAGTACCCTAGCTCATCTATTTATATTATGTCTGTAATAGGCTTGCGAGCCTCAATGTAACACAGTTTAGAGGCCTGCGTACGCTACATCTCTTCTCAGAGATACGCTACCAGCACCCTAGCTTATTTCCATTATGTTTGTAAGCTTATTGCAGTCATTCGTTTATTAATAAAATGAAGCATTATTTCTGCTGCATCTCTGTATCTATGGTTATATCTGTATTCTGTTGCGTTCCTGCATAAAATCTGGATCACTTTTTTGTTTCATACAGCCCGAATGTGTAAAATATTTTGGTGAAGATCCACCGTTGATCTTTGCAGATCAACGGTTCACATTGCACCTGATCTCTGCCCGAACCCCCGTCTCGTTCTCCTTTCATCACCCCATCTTTAAATCTAGGCCGTTCATTCTTTAGATCCTACGGTCCATATTCAACCCGGTAGGCCCAACTCCTTTGGGACCTACCTTCCTCGTCGACTGATCTGGACCGTCCATTCCCAAGATCCAACAGTCTAGATCTAAACTGCCTTGGCCCTGCCCACCTTCTTCCACCTGCGCATCTTATCTTATCGCGCTCTAATCTCCACCTTTCATCCGACGGCTAAGACTCCATATCGCGTGATTTTGAGTTCGAAAGTTAATGCCAAAAAATTACGCGATATGGGCGGTTTTTAAAGGACACTTGTCTGCCAGAGACCCATATCGCATTTTTTTGGCAAATTTCTAAAACCACTTTGGAGCAACGCGAAACCAGCAGTTTCTTCAGCCGAAACCACCTTTCCCCATCACATTACATTTTCTCATATTTAAATCTCCGCCATTCATTCCTTTCATCCAACGGCCCAGATTGCATATGACCATTAAGCCATTGCCCTCCACCATTCTTCCCAGAGATTTCATCAAAGGATCTCCGCCGTCGATTATTCTAATCGGACAGCCCACGTTTAATCTCGCTGCATTTTCTTACCTTTGAACCCTTCTTCCAAGCGACCTCATCAATGAATCTTCGCCGTTGATCTCTGTTGGCTGATCTAATCCAATGGCCCAGATCATTTCACGACCCCAAATTTCATTTAAGCCCCATTTTACCTTCCGCTAAATATTTTCTCCCTTTTCCTTTACAATTTCCTCCATTTCGCTATAATGTTACCCCCTCTGCATTATATAATCCTGGTTGATCTCAACCGTTGATCTTTGCAGATCAACGACCCAGACTTAATCTTCACCACTATTTATCCAACTGCCTCCCCATCTGACCCCAGCGAGCAATCCTTTCCGTTGGTGGATTTCATCCAATGGTCACGATCTAACCTAACCTCCAAAGCAGTTTAAACCTATCCCCACAGGATTTTCTTAATTTTTCTGTGTTTGTACAGGTTTTAAAGGTTTCTCTGTTGTTTTAAAAATAAAATCAATGGTCGGGGATGACGATCCCTCATGCCACTATTCATGAAGGGGATCATTATGTAGAGTTTCAAATCATGATTTATGTATGCCTCATGAGCACTAATATCATTATAAAACCCTCTGCGCGCCTGCAAAACCAACAAAACACAGTAAACCTTGATCCGATAAAGAGTATCAGTATCCAGGGATAAAATCAAAGTAGAAATCATGTTTGAATATTTTTAACACAGTTTTTGAGGGATTAAGGCATAATTTCAACTATCTAAAGCCTAATCCACACAATTGAAGAAAATTTGAAGACCCGAAGACAGAGATTAAGCCTAATTAAGCCTATAACACAGGATTAAATCAAATTAACAGTGTTTTAGGGAAGAACAATCAGATTTATCAGTCCGAGAAGCCTCCATTGCCACATCAGAGGCTAATTGAATCCTCTCCAACTACCAAAGAGCCACCTGCAGCCTCAAACAAATCAAAAAAAGGCATAGTGAATGCATATTTCAAAGATATTTGTTTGAGTACTGTTGAACAGTTAATACAACCAAAGAAACTTATCACAACTGTCAACAAAGTTATTATGAAGATATGAAACAACCCTGAAGTCAATCTTCTCATCCATTAAGTCTTAAAAGGCAGAAACAGAGTTATTGAACAGAGTTATAGGTTGAATGCATCCCTGCCTTATGCCTTGCATGGTTTTCAAGGCTGAGGATTGCATTTATTATGGAATTAATGATACTTAAACCCTATAAATTCTTTCACCTCCTCATTCTTATATAAATACTTCTGTAGAAGATGAGATAGCGGTTGGTTGCTGAACTTTGATGTAATACTTGCGTTCAAAACTTTCTACATGTAAATATTGTTCAGAGGCTCTTGAAGCTATGTTTTGTGATCGAAGAAGTTAGGCTGAGAAGAGAAGATGATTGTTGTACTGAAACATTGAAATTGAAGTATGTAATTGGATTTACATCAATATACAAGCTGGTTTTTGGGATCCTGGTCTATATCATTGGTGAAGTACTTCTTACTGTGTTATTGTTCTTCTTTCATGTATGCCATTTTATTCACTTTTCTCTGATAAAGAACAACAAGCATAGAGTTAGGATTTACTATTTACAGTACCCTTCTCTGACTGATAAGCTTTATCTTCATGTTTTCATCCAATTGTGTGTTTAAGAATGACTTAAGTTAAGTGTAAACATTATCAAGGAATGTTGGTTTACCCCTGTCTTGATGTGCAATACTTGAAAGGAAATTCTTCAATGATATTTTCATTATATGCTGAGTAAAGTTAGACTGGAAAAGTTTATGGTTTGCCCTGTCTTCTAGTTTCTTTCTCCAAAGGTGTTTTGAAGGTTTCCCTAAGAGTATGCTGAAGTAGGTTTAGATTTAAAAGTATCTTGCTTGATCTTAAGCTGCACTTTGTTTTCTTATCTGTTTTCATCCTTTCTTAAAGTAGTCATGTGGATTGCTATATCATTTGTCCGATAAGTTAGCTTTAATACAAGCTTGTCCAAAGAAGTTTATGGTTAGCCTTGTCCTTTGGTTGGTTTCAAACAATTTCTTAAAAAGGCTTTTCTTGTTTGGAAGGTTGATAAATCCTTGTTGAAATAATTGACTTTTTCCACCTTCTCAACTCTTTTAATGTTCCATTCCATCATTTAATCTAAAGGATCTTTTGATATAGATGACTTGCCCCTTGTATCACTCTTGAAATTGTTGCACAATTAAATCCTTTTATGACTCCATAGCCTAATGGATTAAGTGTTGTGTCATATCTATCCTATCAGCTAAATCTTGTTCTGATTGTTCACACCTTCACTCCTTTGAAACTATTTCATTTTTAGGACTTTCCACTCAACTAAAAATCATTCTCAACCATCCAAAACAAACAAAAAACCCTTGTTCTTCATAACTAGCCTAATATCATCCTAAAAGGCTTAAAGATAAATCAATCTTTGCACTTATAGAGAGATCCCTCTCTGGATTCAGGAGGGCTAGATCCTAGAATCCCAAAGTGGTTCACAATGTTGTCTCTGCAGCTTTAGTCTTACCAATCTGCTAAAATTACAGAGGCCCAACAAGAACATAATTATGCACCACATTTTCACAGGCTATGTTATGAAGTTGTATTACCGTTACATCAATTAATGTTTGACAGAGTGAGCCCTAGGTTCACTAAGGAAGCCATTTCAAACCTTCAAATGATAGGGAGATGTTTTATTGAAGAATCATTTTCATATATCAGAATATTTGGAAGCTCCTCTCTTCCACATGTTCTTCCTTTATATGTTTCAGATAAATTAATGGCGAGATAAGTCGCTTACCAAATTGTTGGTAATGTACTCACTATATCTTTGAAAGATAGTAAAAAATATTTATGGCCAAGTTTTCAAATTCAATGTGGTACATTCACCCTCAGCAATTTCAATCATGCATTGAAAGAATGTCAGAAGATTGAGCTTTTGAAGCTCCCCATTTTACCCCCAAGGAAGTTCGACCCATAAAAGATTGCTAACAAGTTTACTGAGTCAGTTAAAATCAAACCTATCATACACATCGATGATAGATTTGAAGACATTTTGCAATCTGTTGGAACTTTTGAAGAGGTCCAAAATTTTGTCAAATTGAACCTAAATCCAGAATAATTACAGATATTCAATGAGGACAGGGAACAAAGACTCAAATGTATCCCTCAGAATGTTTTGATTACTAGTTACATAACTGAAGCAAGCAAAGAAATTAGAAAAAAACAATTAGATTCCCAAAAGAAAAATGAACTAGATAAATTTTGGATTTCAGCTAGCAACACATCGATAAATACCCCAGAGGTATCATCTTCACAGAAAGATATATAATTTCATACTCCACGGGAACAAATAGTTTCAGCAAAAGAAATCATTGAAAGTCCTGGGATAAACTCCCAAGATACAGAAGTCATTCTTGTGTTTCCTACTGATGAGATTGTTCTGAAGGTAACTAATATCCCTCCACTGGATGTATTCTACATCCCTCTTCATAAATTTGTAGTAAGGAAACAAAGAAAAATAAGAAGGATTGAAACACCCCAAGGAAATGAAGTAATGGAAGTTGTATGGAAAGACACTCCTTCAAATCTAATAAAAAATATGACTCAACTATCACAATTTACTGGAACATGCACTACTGCAACGATGGATAAGGTAGTCGAAGTATTCATTTTGTTTCAATAAAAAGATGATAAGATCATGCAGCTACAACAACAACTGGATGAAGAAAGGAACAGTTTGAATCAGAAGATAGAGCAGCAACTCCTCAAATTTCAACAAGATATGGAAGTGCTTAAGATAAGTCATGAAAATGACTTATCTAGCAAAAACACACTGATTAAAAAATTGAGAGAAGATCTTACAAAATATGAAGGTATTCCTATTGCAGAGAAATTCATAAAAGAAGCATTGGCATTAAATACCTTACTCTCAAAACAACAAAACTTATTTATCTTACAAATGCCAGACATAATCCCACACTTGGAAATTAGTGAACAGTTAACTAATACAGTCATTAACCAGAGAATTGAGTTTAATGAACTCAACACCAACATTTCTGATTATATTGAATGGCAAGATTCAGAGGAAGGGATAAAGTCAAGTCTCCCAAAGATCTAAGAAAATTTTAAAGATATCCTTTTATGTGTCTGGGATGCATAGGTAAAACAGGCAGAATTGGCCATAGCTAGAGCAACAAGTATATCAAAGAGTATGGTCAAAATTATTAACCACATGTTGCATACCTCTGGTTTGATTAAAGAATTAAATCACAAATCGATTCCTGATCTAAAAAATTTAGAGCAAAGTTGGAAAAACACAGGTCAACTCTAAGAAGAAACACTTGCATAGTTGAAAAATAATAATAGGGAATCATACTGGCAGCTACTGGTTAAGCCTCATAATCAAATAATGACATTGAATTGCTCTCTGGATTCCATACAGAAAATGCAGCCACTTTTACATGATGCTATATTTACTGGGAAAATGAAGACACAGTTCGGGAAGCTTTGACAAGTTCAACCGATGTCTGATATTTGTGAGAAAAAAAGCAAAGATGGCAGTAATCTATCATCGGTCATGATTATAATTTAATTTGTTTTTAATAATTTCAAATTTAGCAATTAGATACTAGGAATGAGGAAGGTTGTTTGAAACCACCTCATAAGATATTTTGTATAATATATTTTTGTAAGTAGTTAATGTAGTATTTAAACCCTTCTCATGCATTTAGAGAAGGGTCCAGAATTTTTATTGAGAGCATTTACAAAGAATTCTTTATTGTAAGTTTGTGGATGCCTTGATAAAATGGTGGAACATGGCATTTTCAGTTAGATATCATTTTGTTGATCAATGTTGATGCAATTTTGTATTCTCTGAAAGACTTATTGATAGAAGGATTGATTGTGGCCTATTATCACTGATTATATGAACATGACAACACACATCTGGTACTATTATCATGTATGCTGAACTCTATTTTAAACATTATTGATAAGTCTAGCTTTCATGAATTATGTATGAAATCGATTATTTCTGTTTAAAATATCAGTTGCACTATTGTACGATATAAGGATATAAATTGATTTGTTTTATATATGATCATCAGAATATATGCGATATGTTTCACATCTTCTTTTGATTAACTATTTCTCAAAAGAATCATCTTACAAAAGTATTAATTCTATTCATTCTGTGATTGATCTAAATCATCACAGATTGAATAGATATCATTCTAGATCACACAAGATTAGCATTATCCCGGGTTAGATTAGATTAGACTTAGTTCAATTTTTTGCATTTTAGAATAAATTTATTTTAGTTTTTAGTAATTATTCATGCAAATCATTTGAGAGAAACCCAACAATCATACAAAACCCAATTCTAGGAAACTGGTCCCATTTCATCCAGTTGGAGCCACTATCCCAAACAGAAAAGGAATTACTTTAAGGTCCAGACTGGGTGGTTATCCCCCTTGTTGTTGCCACAGATTCCTGAGGCCTCAAAAAATAGATGGAGTGAGATTTCATGAAGAGAAGATCTATGCTATCAGGGATTGGCCCGAGCCAAAGAATGTCACAGAACTTTGGGGGTTTGTAGGCATTTGTACCTACTACCGGAAGTTTGTTAAAGTGTTCTATCAACTAGAAACCCCCCTTATAGATTTGACTAAGAAGGGAGATTTTAGTTGGAAAGCCACAATGCAGAGAGCCTTTGATAAGCTCAAGGAGGTGGTGAGTAGCTTCTTGGTGTTGGTTCTACCATATTTCACCCAGCCCTTTGTGCTGGAATGTGATGCTTTAGGGGAGGGAATTAGAGCAGTGTTGATGCAAGGGGGACACCCCATAGATTTTGAGAGTCAGAAGTTGTTGCCACATTAGATATTGTAACCTATATATGATAAGGAGATGTTGGATATCATGCATGCCTTAGCCAAGTTCTGGAAATATTTGGTGGGTAACAAATTCCGAGTGAAGAATGATCACAATAGTCTTCGATTCTTTCTTGAGCAGAAGCAACTGCAGGAGAGGCAGCAGAAATGGGTGAGTAATATCCAAGCATATGACTTTGAAATTGAATATGTCAAGGGGAAGAGAAATGTAGTGGTAGATGCTCTATCTCGGAGGCCAACATCACTGTCCTTGATGAGTATGGATACAGATTGGAAGGCCTAGTTGCTAGTAGAGTATTCCAAAGGTTGATTTGCATGTGAGATCCTAGATGGAAAGGTGACTGATGATAGGTATAGAGTGTTGGATGAGGTCATCTACTACCAAGACCGAGTCTTCTTGGCTAGATATTCTAGACTCAAGAAGAATATTTTGCAGGCATCACACGATTCACCACTTTCCAGGCATCAAGGATCCACCAAGACATACCAGGCATTCGAGAGAGATTCTCATGGAAGGGCCTCAAGGAATATGTGCTCCAACACATCAAGGAGTGCATAGTTTTCTAGCAGAAAAAAGGGTATCACAACCATCCCGCATGATTGTTGCAGCCACTCCATATTCTAGATTGAAAATGGGAGAGTATTTCCATGGACTTCATCACCAGTCTACCTATGGTTCAAGGTAAGGATTGTATCTTTGTAGTTGTTGATCTACTAACAAAGTATTCACATTTATTTTCTTTGTCTGCATGATATATTTCTTCACAGGTGGCCGAGCTCTTCTTTAGAGATGTCTTTAGACTCCATGGTCTTCCAAAGACCATAGTCAGTCATCGGGATAATCGCTTCATGGGTGGCTTTTGGCAGGATCTTTTTTGGTTAGTGGGTAAGGAGTTAACACCGAGTACCAGCTATCACCCAGAATGATGGATAGAAAGAGATAGTAAAAAAGTGGCTGGAAGGCTACTTGCGAAACTATGTTTTGGGGCAGCAAAGGGCATGGCTGCACTGGCTCCATTTGGGGGAGTATTGCTACAACACAACTTTTCACATGTCCATCGGCATGACCCCATTTCGAGCTCTTTATGGGTATGATGCTGTATCATTTTTTGATGTGATGTTTGGGGCAAGCAAGGCTCCTAGAGCAAAGGAGTGGATTCAGGAGAGTCATATATACTCTAGGCCCTCAAGGACAACATTGCTACAACACAAAACCAACATAAGTTATATGAAGACTGTGGTTGGACATAGAGGCAGTTTGAGGTTGATGATTTGTTCTATCTCCATTTTCAGCCATATAGACAGTCTAAAATAAAGGAGAAGGGGGCTGAGAAGCTTAAGCCTCGATTCTATGGGCCATACAGGGTGATCCGTCATGTTGGGGAAGTAGCATATGAGTTGGAGCTTCCCATTGGAAGTAAGATCCATAACATTTTTCATGTCTCATGCCTTAAGAAGGCCATTGGAAAACATGCGGTTGCCACCATGGATCTCCCACCTATTGATGATGAGGGCTATCTGGTTTTACAACTAGAAAATATCTTGGATACTTGGGAGAGGTAGCTAAGAAACAGGGTGATTAGAGAGTATCTGATTTGATGGAGGAATCTACTTGATGAGGATGCCACTTGGGAAGGAGAGAATATTTTGCAACATCCTTTTGTACTGTTGCTTAAGGACAAGAAAAATTTGGGAGGGGAGGACCGTAATATTCCCAATTAGCTTTTAGCTAGTTGGAATATTATATGTTGCTTCTATTCACATCTTAGATGAATAATTGGGGTAAAGAGACCCTTAAATCTCTTTAGTAGGAATAAACCACTTCTAGTATGAATATGGATCAGTTTAGCTAGCTAAAATAAAAAAAACCTTGGTGTGGAAAGGGTCAATACATGTAGACTGGGTCAAGGTTGACGAAATCAACAACGCTGCCATAGGAGAGAGTGGAGCTAGTGGGGACAACACAGTTTTGGAGGAGGAGTCTTTGCATGGGAGTAGCATCATAAATGAGTGGGGAAAAGGGTGAGGAAGCTCACCAAGCATATATGGGAAGGGATAACAACTATGAGAGGCACTCAAAATATTTTTTTTATCTTTGGGTCTTGTGACTTCTCGCATGCTTCAACTGTTTAGCGGAGTTTGTTGTACTATTTAGTACAAGGCTATTTCTAGGAGGAAATCACACATTCTGCCTCGGGGGACTTCGAGTGCCCACTCAGGAGAGCTATTATGAGCTTCATTTCCACCATCTGGAATTGGGCCAACAACTTCCTTCAGCCACAACGCATTCTTCTTGAGGAACTGCGTTATTTTGGGTGAAAAACCCTGTTTATGAGCTAATTTCCTAGTGAAGGGAGCAACCTTTCACCAGGAAAGCTAGAGAGGAGGACATACAACCATATATTTGTCATTTCAGCCTTATTTCAACATATCTCTATTGATACAGTGTGATTCAACTGAAGAGTTGCAGTCTGCACATTTTTCATCTTGTGTATTTCAAGAAACCATTTCCGGGTTATCTTGGGATTGTGTTTGAGAGACTATTTCTCCATTTTCAACTCCTTTTGAGCATCATAGAAGTAGATCCAATTGTTGCCATTTTCTAGTTGCATTAACCCTCACTAGGACTGCGTTTTTAGGTACTCTGAATTTTCTATATAGCAGCATCATTTGTGGTTTCAATGTATTTGGGCACTGGAGGCTTGTTTGCCTACTTTGAGTGATTATTTCCTCAACATATTGTATATTTTGCTGCTGTGATACATAATATAATGGATCTATGATTTTTCTCATGTGCTTGTACTAATATTGCTGTACATTCTAGTTGTGTGTTCAATATTACTGTCTTTCCTAGTATGGAATATTACATCGAATCTCTCTTGTGATTTTTGATAGAGACAATTTCATAGAGTTGGTAGCTTAAAGATGCTTGGAATACTTGACCTCAAATTTGACCCTCTATGGGGTTTGAAAAATCATTTTCTAATTGTATACACCTATAAACTGGATGCTCTGTGATGTTCAAACTGCTTGAGAGCAAGAGGATATCAAAACATAATGCAATTTTCAACTTCTTCTGGTTTGTTCATACAGGTGTGATTGAGCTGCTTGTCTTTGTAGGCCAAAAAAGGAACATCATTCATACATTTGTGATTGGGATAGTCATCTTTGGAGGTCCGTGGGAAACTTGATGTTAGAGGTGAGCATTTTTTGGTTTGAAGAGAGACTGATTTTTTTTTCTGAGGTACATGCAATCCAATATTGTAGAAGATTTTGTTTATTACTTCCAACAGAGCTCTATGGAGTGTTATCGATACCAGGTTCGACATTTAAAAAAACTGAATAAACTCTATAAAATGAGGTAACATTCTATGCATTTAAAAGAAAAAAATTGAACACTCATTTCCATAATGGAAGACTGTGGATATGTTGTTTTCATGATACTAAGGGAATGATCTGATTCAACTGATATATTTCCTTACTTGCCTATGCTATTAGTGGTGGTACTGTGAAGATACTAATGAATTTTCTTATGCACAACACTAATGCGTACAATTCTATAATAGTGGTTTTTGGGCAAGTTTCCCAGCAGATCTATTTGTACCCTGCTTAGGATCAACACTGATGTGTGAAATGCTCTAATAGTGGTTTTTGGGAAACTTTCCTAGCATATCTATTTGTACCACAAATTGCAATCCTTGTTTTCTCATAGAAATTTGTACTTTAAAAGTGCACATCTTACACTCATAATATGACTTTGTACTAACTGGAAATTTGTTTTGAATCCCTACAAATTACACAATTTATGTCATACTGGAACATTTTTTATGCCCAAATTGATGATTTAATGCACCTGTTTGAGATATTGCATAAATGTATCCTGTAATCCCTTTGGAGAGTTTATGTGTGACCATGGATTTAACTATGTCTATTCAAATAAAATGTCCTAATTATACATATGTAGATCTAATTTATTCGATTGATTGTATAGTCGAAGAAGTAGTTGAAGCACCAAATTCTTACCTTCGTGATAAATATCTAATTTATGTAGTTTGTGATTGAGGTGTAGAGCCTGGTCTTAGGGATAGAGATAACGAATTTGACCTTCGTGATCGAACCTAATATCTATACCCATAGATAGCAAAGCTAGGCATACCAATGAGCTAGAAAGCATCACCATCTAACATATAAGCCTAAATCCCACAACCATATAAGCCAAGCTAGCCCATAGCCTTAGCTATTGATTCTTTAGAGTAATTATATTACTCAGTTGACCAGGTTATAGATCGATACCCAGTAGCAGGAAAGGTAGCAAAGCCAAAAGCTAATGATTCTACATCAAATTAAGTGATCCAAGTGGAAGCCCTAGTAGTAGATTCTAAGGTAAATGTGGATTGAGTTGGCCGAGTTAATTACCTTGCACCCATTGAACCAATTTCAGTTTAACACCCAGCATCTAAGCTAGTTCCATCTACCTAGCCAACATATAGTTAACTATCAGTACCAACATCCTCGCTTCCTTGATTAGATGGTCCCATATGTTGTGATGGTTTAGATTAGCACTATATATAATGCTTGTTTATTGATGTTAACTAGCTACCCATTATTTGGTTTTTTGAGAGGGGGGGGGGGGGGGTGTTGTTGGGGGAGAAAAATCTGAAGCTTCGGGTACTAACCCATTGATGGTCGATATAGGCTTAAGGTATTTGGGGGATTTCATTCCACATTGTTAGGTTCACTAAGAATATCATATTTTATAAAGAAGCAAAAAATGCATTCCTATTTACATAATTGTTCTAACCAATGTTATTTTTGCATTGCCTGTTGTTCCCACTTATACTGTGCATATGCCTCAATTCCTAGAAGGGATGTTTATAAATAAGGACATGTATAAAGAAGTGGTGTTCCAGCTCGTATAGGTCCATATATACTTAGACCCCAAGAAGATTACAACTCAGGTCTTTCCCTCTCCTAGTTGCTAAAATAGGATATACCTTAAGGTCATGAGCTTTTAGAATGAAGAGATCCTCACACACACAATAAAAATGGGGAGTGGGAATGACATACTCTTTAAATTATACAGGGATAAGGCCCTATGGAAATTAATGTTACAAAGATACAGGCCATGGATGATGAGTGGATCACATAGAAAATTTTAGGGATGAATCTTAGCCCATGGGTGAAATTTAAGGGGTTTTATATTTTAGAGAGACAAAATTTTTATATTACACCCCTTTTCTATGACTAGTCGAAAAATTATTTAAAATATAGATAATTGTTATATTTTAGCCAATAAAACATAAGCACAAATAAACATTTAACCCTGATTCGGTTGGTTTGTAGATCAAATTTGTTTCTAATCGCCCCGATTTCATCTAAAATTTGTTTCTAATCGCCCCGATTTCTGGCACTGGCACTGGTTAGGGGCTATTTCTCCTTCTACCATTCTGGAAATCGAGGGTAGGGTTAACTTCACCTCCATAGGGAAGGGTTACTAACTCTTCTATTTTTTCTCAGAAGGTCAGAGAATGTTGTTGTTGTTTCACTTTTTTCTGTATTCTGATCTAGTTGGGAGAATGGTGATTGATGGTTCTCAATATCTTCCTTGATTGGCACAGTTTGCGGGCTCTTAAAAGTCATGGAATGATCTTATCGAAAGATGGAATGCGGGTGACAAAATTCACCCTAGATTTTAGCGGATTTTAGAGGTTTTGTTTTGATTCATTTGTATAAATTTGTATCTATAGACTACAATCATCATTATTGATCTGTGGGTGTGTAGGGGTCCCCTGTCTCACTAATTTTATGTCCTAGAGTTGCTTATGCATGCAAAATATTCTTGTTAGCTATATAATCTCTGCGATTAGAGCCCGAGCCAAACAATTCAACAATGTAAAGGAGGCATAGGACTGGGGAGCCACAAAAATACTAAATACCTTTATATTTTACTAGTCTTCTATGAATTTCATTATACCTTGAACAAATTAATCAAGGACCACACCTTGATCAGAGTTTCCTTGGAAGCGGACCACTTGTTTCTTGTAGAGTAAACCCTAGACGGACATATCCATATTGTGTAAGAATATTCTTATTTGTGGTGATGTTGCATGGATTTGATAGAATTTTGTTCCTTTACTCGCATCATAAGGGTTTACCAAACCTCGAACTGTAGTGATATACTTGCTGGACATCACCATCAACCAGGAAAAAGATGGTTAGGGTTTAATACATGATAACAAGGGTTTTGTTTATTTGTATTCATTCTTTAGTTGGTATCTTGAAGGATTGATTGGTATTCGAAATTTAGAGTATCATTGGACAGTGGATCTTAGTTACAGTGGTTGTAGAATATTATGAAATACATATCTGGGATTGTACTGCTGAAATTTGAAGCATATTTTCGATTTGGAAAATTGGTTTTACAGTATTTTCAATAATACCTTATGTATGTGATGAAAAAATCGGAAGTTGTACTTTAAGTAGAACTATAATTATTATTTTATGCATCTAAGTGATATATGTGTCAAGAAACCCTAATAGAAAACTATGACAAAAAATTTGTTGCCCCATTACAAAGTAATACAACAAAGAAATTATTATTTTTTGGATCAAATATGCACTTCCATTCCGTATTCTTGAGCTTGACCTCCCCATGTCACAAGCAACATTAAAAAGGAAAAACAAGTCTCAAAATAAAACTTAACAACTCTTGCATATTAATGCTTCCACAGCAAATCTCTGTGCCAACTTTAATCATCTGCTCATATGCCTAATTTCAACGAAAGGTTTAGCTTATGCCTCTGATTTAGTAAATTTTCACTAATTTTTTATTTCTTTGGTACATGAGGCATTCTTGAGCTTAGTGCCCTGATCAATTAGGCCATCTCCTCTTTGGAAAAAATCTTCTACTCTAGAAAGGATATTCTAAATTGTTTCTAAAGAAACTATAGAAAATGGAGCACTGGGCATTCTGTAGTCACATAAGATAACATGTCACTACATACCCTACAAGTGGAATATGGTATATATTGTTGTGTATTTGAAAATATCCCCATGCAACAATAAGAGCAGGTTCATATGAGAATAATATAGTGATAATGTACACTTTCGTAACTCTACAAAGATTAAGATACTTGCTCCCTTCAGGATGAAAATATTTTTGTACAAATATTCACTCTCGTAGTTCAAATATGCTCCGGAAAGAAAAATCTTGTGCTTAAGTAATCCTTAGTTTTAATCCTGCATACATTTTGTATATTGGCTTGATCCTACACTCAAGATGATTAGTTTGGACATGATGCAAGAGACTGCAGTGCGTTAATGTAGTAGTACAAAGAAAATAAAATTTCTTTTGGATCAAATATGCACTTTGATTCAATGTTCTTGGTCTTGACCTCACCATGTCTCAAACAACATTAAAGGGAAACCCAAGTCACAAAATACAACTCAACCACTCCTACATCTTATTTCTTACACAAAAAATCTCTGTGTCAACTTTTGATTATTTGTTCACAGTAGTTAAGGAAGCCTAATTTCAACAAAAAGTTTAGCTTGTGCCTTTGAATTGACTCTCCTAAAATTTCACTGATTTTTATTTCTTCAATACGCGAGGCATGCTTGAGCTTAGTTCCATGATAAATTATATCATCTCTTCTATGGACAAGTTCTGAAGCTCTAGAAAGGATAGTCTGAAATTTTTCTGAAGAAAATTTGGGCAATGTAGTCTTGGGAATTTTGCAGTCACATCAGATAACACGTTACCACAAACTCAAATTTCACATATATTACCTTGTATTTGAAAATAGCACCACAAAAATTTGAAAATAATTATATTATTTTGTATTAATGGAGAAAAGGTTACATAAGTTGTAACGTATCTCCTTAGTTTAGGATTTGTTCCTAGAGTTTAGGGGTTTGGTTGCAACTTCCTAACTTCTAGTATTGTACTTAATGATGTAATCTTTCATTCATGAATGTAGATTATACGAGAGTGATCTCTCAGTTCTGAGTGTGGTCTCCAGGTGCACGCCTCACCTGTGAGCTACATCTCCTTCTTTTCAATTCTGTTCATATTTTATCTTGGTATCAGAGCTCAGATTGGGTGAGCCTGATTTTTTATCGCCTTTGTGGCTGAAGTGCCTTTATGGCCAGCTTGCCTTTGTGGCAGAATCACCTTTGTGGCTTGAGGTGCCTTTGTGGCCGCGTGTACACGAGAGCTTTGTGCTCAATTGAGCAGGTGGACTGCAGAACACCTAGCTCGGACTCAGAATTTTTTAATTTTCTGAGTAGAAGGAGGTTGGCGCACTTTTCGCACTGACAGTCGCGCCAGGAAGCGCAATTGGAGCGTCTATTTGGCCATTAATCACGCCACCGCCCCAAAATACCAGATTGGCACGAAATCGCACGGAAAAATCGCACCAAGTGTTTTTCCTTACACTGTTTTCATCTAGGTGCAGATTTTTCGCTCGGGAGGGCGCCAACTCACCTTCAAGGGGATCCACGGGAAGCCTCATATTCGTTTGACGATTTGCGGAAAAGCAGATCGGAGAAGTTGCGGATCTATCCGGGAGAGGCAGATCGGATCAGTTTTGATCAGATCGGTTTTGTGGCTGTATTGAAAAACAACGAATTTGCTCATCGGAGTGAGATTGAATTGCAGATTTTGTTGGATCTGAATTGAAGATACAGTGGGTGGATCAGGAGACCAGCAGATCAGTGGCAGAAAAGTGGCAGATCGGGTGTTAGGATTTGACAGGTATTGATTTTTTTTTTACTGTTGGGTAGATTCATTTGCTTCTAGATCAAGATGAGTAATACAATGGAATCTTATCTCCATGAGTCTGGAAAAATCGATGGATCTAACTTCACAAACTGAAAGTTTAAGATTCAGACCTTGCTTGACAGTGTGAATGTTTGGTCCATAGTTACAGGTGATGAGCAGAGGCTGAATTTAAACATAGGGACACAGGAGCAACAATGGGATAAACGAGAGAACAAGGTGAAAGTTTTGCTGAAGATGTCTGTAAAGGACAACATTATCCCTCACATCAGAGACTGTAAAACGTCCGCGGAGATCTAGACGACTATCAAAAGGCTGTATTAGACCTAGAATACAAGTCGAATTATGGCACTTAAAAACAAACTGTTCTCAATGAAGATGGATGAAAGTGAGACCACTGTTGCATTTATCGCGTGAATCAGAGATGTGAAAGACAGATTGGGGGACATCGGGGAGAAGGTTTCTGACTCTGATCTCGTAACAATTACAATGAATGGGATGCGAGATGAATTTCAAATGTTCATCACTGGATTGGTGGCAAGGGAGAAAGTGCCTTCATTTGAAGATCTGACAGGGATCTTGCTACAAGAGGAGGAGCGGCGGCAGAACTTGAACCCCCAGAGTGATGATCTTGCACTGATGGAAAAATGAAGATCTTTTAGAGGAAAGCAGCCACAATAGCAATCACAGTCGCAACTGTAGTAGAAAGGAGTTACATCGCAGAAGAGTCCGTATAAAGGTATGCTTACAAACAATCCTGTAAAGAAATGTTATTATTGTGGAAATAAGGGTCATGTATAGAATGTATGCTTTAAGAAGCAGGCTGATGATGCAAAGAGGAAGCTGGAAATCGCAAAGCACAGAGGATACTTCATTGAAGAAGATGTTGAAGAATATGTAGATGAAGATTTCAGTCATGAATTTCGACTGTTCACAGTCGACTGTGCCCTTTCAGCATCTAATAAGGATGACATCTGGTATGTCGATTCCAGAGCATCCTCTCAGATGACAGGTAAAAAGGAATTTTTTGAAAGTATTGAAGAAAGTACATATGCATCAAAAATCTATTTGGGAGATGATAGTGGATACGAGATTAACGGTTATAGGATTATTCCAGTCAATTTACCAAATGGAAAAATCAGTCATCTTAAAAATGTTTTATATGTACCTGGAATTAAGAAAAATCTGATATCTGTATCCATAATAACTGATCAAGATATGCAAGTCGAGTTCTTCAAGACTCATTGTGTCATAAAGGATTGTAGGAAAGAAATTTTTGCAACAGGCGTGCGCATTTGAAGCCTATACAGACTGGTTGTAAAGAGTATATCAAAGCAAGCCATGGTTGTAGGTGGATTGACAGCCGAACAACTCTAGCATCAGAGATTCAGTCATTTGAATTTTCAGGACCTCATGTTATTGCAAAGAAAAGGTATGGTTGAGGGGCTCCCTATCTTTCGTAATACTCAGTTAAATTGTGATGGTTGTGCCTTAGGTAAAATGCATAGAGAACAGTTTCTTGTGCATGATAGGAGGAAGGAAGCATATATTTTAGAACTAGTGCACACTGATATATGTGGACCTATGCAGACAAGGTCGCTAGGTGGAGCATATTATTTTCTGTTATTTACTGATGATTGCACTAGATATTCATGGGTTTATTTTCTGAGTAAGAAAAGTCAGACTTTCCAGTGCTTTATAGAATTTAAAACCTTGGTGGAAAAACAGTTTGGTAAGAGTATAAAAATTCTTCGATCTGATCAAGGGGGAGAATACAAGTTAGGGGAATTCATGAAATTCTGCAAATCTCATGGGATTGTACAGAAGTTTACAGTGCCACACACACCATAGCAAAATGGAGTTGCAGAGCGTAAGAACAGAACCTTAGTAGAGTGCGCAAGGAGAATGTTACAAGGTAAGGGTCTATCTAATAGTTTTTGGGTAGAGGCTATTAATACTGCTGTATATTTAAAGAACATAAGTCCTACCAGGTATCTTGGCTTCAAAACTCCTTTTGAAGCTCTATATGGATTCAAACCAGCAGTAAACCATCTAAGAGTACTTGGGTCAAAAGAATTTGCTCATATACCCAAAGCTGATAGGAAGAAATTAGACCCTAAAGCTGTTAAATGCATCTTTGTTGGTTATGGCACATAATTTAAAGCTTATAAGTTGTTCAGTACTGAGTCTCGTAAGATATTTGCAATCAGGGATGTAGTATTTCATGAACAGGTTCAGGAAGGGAAATATGACATTGGTGTTGATTAGCACATTCCATTGTTGATGGATGAAGGAAGCGATGATGAAAGAGAGCTGGAGCAGAAAGAAGAACAACAAGAAGGTGATAATGCAAGCCCAATTAGAGTTGAAGAAAATAAATTTGAGGTAAGTCCCCTACTAAGGATATCAAGTAGGAAGACTCAAATACCATTAAAATTGAAAGACTATGCTTTGATGTCAAATGTTTTGAACATTGTAGAGCCCACTAATGAAAAAGAAGCTAGTCAATTCAAGGAGTGGAGAGCTGCAATGAATGAAGAGATAGAATATATTCTTAGAAATGACACTTAGGACTTAGTTGAACTGCCTAAGAATAAAACACCCATAGGATGTAAATGGTTGTTTAAACCAAAAATGAATGCAGATGGAAGTATTGAAAAACTGAAAGCTAGGTTGGTTGCAAAGGGGTACTCACAGCAGGAAGGTATAGATTTTGATGATACCTTTGCACCTGTAGCAAAGTTAAATACAATCAGAATGCTTATTTCTTTAGCTACCAAACATAATTGGGAGCTACACCAGCTTGATGTCAAATCGGCATTTTTAAATGGTGAGTTAAAAGAGGAAATTTACTTAGTACAGCCAGAAGGGTTTGTAAAGCAGGGGCAGGAAAATCTTGTTTGTAGATTGAAAAAGGATTTATATGGCTTAAAGAAAGCGCCCAGGTCTTGGTACGAAAAGGTTGATTCATTATTTTTAGAGTATGGTTTTCATAGAAGTTTAAATGACCCAAATTTGTATACCAAGTACAATAAGCAAGGGCAGATTATTCTGATTTATTTGTATGTAGATGACATGATTATAATAGGAGATGCAGATGATTTAATCAGAGGAATCAAAAGGCTTATGGCACAAGTTTTTGAAATTAAAGATCTCGGTAGTCTCCATTACTGTCTGGGATTATAAGTATGGAGAGATACTGGGCAAAATTTTCTTACCCAAGGGAAGTATGCCAGAAATATATTGGAAAAGTTTGGTATGGATCAGTGTAGATCAACAGTGACACCTTTGCAGCAGAATTTAAAGTTGTGTAGTGATGATGGCACTAAGGAGGTTGATGCCACAATGTACAGACAGCTGGTTGGCAGCTTGATATATCTTACAACAACAAGACCTGACTTGGCATACTCTGTTAGTGTGTTGAGCCAATTCATGTCAAAACCACTTGAAAGTCACTGGGTAGCAGCAAAAAGCGTGTTGAGGTATCTTTGTGGTACTGTTAATTATGGAATTTTATACACTGACACATCTAATGTTATTCTAGCAGGTTTTTCAAATTCAGACTGGGCAGGTAACCTGGATGATCGAAGGTCTATCATAGGTTACGCATTCAACATAGGATCCGGGGTCATAGCATGGAGCAGCAAGAAGCAGAGTACTGTAGCACTGTCTTCATGTGAAGCTGAGTATCAAGCATTGTGTGCAGCAACGTGTGAAGCGATTTGGTTGAGAAGGATTCTCAATGATGTAGGAGAAGAACAGCAGAACTCTACTTCCATCAAAAGCGACAACCAGAGCACTATTAAATTAGCATACAATCCAGTGTTTCATAAAAACACCAAACATATAGACACTCAGTTCCACTTTGTCAGAGAGAAACTACAGTCAAACGAAATTATTGTTGAATATTGTAAAACTTGTGACAATATGGCTGATATTTTTACAAATCCTCTTGCACGCATGAAGTTTGAATTGTTTAGAAGGATGCTAGGAGTTCAAGACAATCCTTTCTCCATTAAGGGGGGGAGTTGAAAACAATTATATTATTTTGTATTAATGGAGAAAAGGTTACATAAGTTGTAACGTATCTCCTTAGTTTAGGATTTGTTCCTAGAGTTTAGGGGTTTGGTTGCAACTTCCTAACTTCTAGTATTGTACTTAATGAATTAATCTTTCATTCATGAATGTAGAGTGTACGAGAGTGATCTCTCAGTTCTGAGTGTAGTCTCCAGGTGTAGGCCTCACCTGTGAGCTACATCTCCTTCTTTTCAATTCTGTTCATATTTTATCTCAAAACAATAAAAGAATATGCGTGGAATAATTCTGAATAATAAAATGATAACATACACTTTCCCAAGATTGCGAAGGCTAAAACACTTGCTCCCTTCAAGGTGGCAATATTTTTGTACAAATCTTCGCTCTCGTAGTTCAAATGTGCTCCAGCAAGAACACTCTTGCTTAAGTAAATCGTTTATTTCAAGCTATACATAGATTTTTTACCTTGGTTTGATATTTCTCCCAAGATGACATGAAAAATAGTGTGGAAATGATGTAAGAACCAGTAGTGGGCTAAATGTAGTGCTACAAATACAATCAAAATTATTTTGTATCAAATCTGCACTTTGATTCAGTATTATTGGTTGTGACTTCACAATACAAACAACATTGAATGGAATCCCATTTCTCAAAACACAGATTAACCACTCCTGCAGCTTATTGCTTCCACAATGAATCTTTCTTGGAACTTTGATTATCCATTCAAGGTAGTTTAGCAAGCCTAATTTCAAAAAAAAATAGTTTGTGCCTCTGGATTGGATCATATAAATTTTCACTGATATTTATTTCTTGGGAACGTGAGGCATGCTTGAGCTTAACACCGTGGAGAATAGGATCATCTCTTCTATGGATGAGTTCCAATACTTAATAATGAATATTTCAAAATTTTTATGAAGAAACTTTAGGCAATGGAGTCTTGGGCATTGTGCTTTTTTTATTTTCTCTTTTACAGCCATGGGAATTAAATCATGTCTTCGCTAGACTAGTGCTGAATCTCTAGATGGTATATTTTGACATTTTTCTGAATAAATTTTAGAGAGTAGAGTCATGGGAATTGTGGATTTTAGATATTATTCGATACACATAGAAACTCCCTGATTTTCAATGCCAATGAAATTTACATCTTCAATCAACTTTATCAAGTCATCTGCATGCAAATTGTGAGGATGACATAAAGCCATCCTTTTAGTCTCCTTTCAATATGTGGCTTGAATTGACAAAAAAATTTGCACACGAGTGTATTGGCTCAAACAAAATATGCATTTGTGAATTGAAATTGTGACATATACTGTTAAACTATTTCTTTCCATGTTAAACTCTACAAGTTGAAGACCTGAAAAGAAGTTGGAAGTTCAAAATGTGAACATATATGTAATTCCTCATCCTATATGACATATTGCCATTAAACAGTTATGCATGTTTGTTGTGACAGAGAGTATTTTATAAAATAATTTTATATAAGTACAATTTTTTTCATTGTGTAGAGTATCGTTGTACTATATTAGTAAAACTTAGAAAAAATTTAATGAAGCAAAAATAACCAATTTATTCTACTTTTCTAAGTATAATTTTTTAAGGTTTTCCATAACTTTAAAAATATACTTGAATCATAGTTGGCCTTACACTTACTTTCAATGAAATTATCATGTAAGTGTTGTGATTTTAATCTTCAATTTAAGCTTTAATTTTATTGAGAAAAAAATATGAATTTTATGCAGGTTCTCACTGCACAATTTCACTAACCATTCTCAATAAGCTCTAAGGTTCTTCGCCCTCTACCTGATGTTGAATTTCAAGAATCTGACGCACCACTAGATAGATAAGGCTATAAGAAATGAATATCTAAGTATCTCGAGTCACTATTTACTACCACATAAATATGAGCAGCAAAAAAAAGGAATAGAAAGGCTTATTTTATATGTAAACTTGAAGGATATCTATGTCTATACATAATTTCAATTTTTACATACCTCATAAAATATTTTCCTTTTAATTATAGATCTTTTTATAAGAATGAATGCTACATTTTTGGCTTAAAAACATAGTTATTTCTAAAAACTATGCTACTGTATTTTGAACATAGAGTTGCTCTCTACTAGATATGTATATAACTAGGCACATATTTTACTCTACTATCACTCTTTTTGCCTAGTATTCCGACCATTGTTGCATTGAGACAAATCCACAACATTTCCCTTTGTGAAGGCAATTGAGAAAATTGCCCTATTTTCTTGTGGATGCCCCCTAGTCTTGGGAACATTTCACCCCATTTAGATGACATTTGGGGGATGCCTACAACATCCATGGATAATTATAGAGGCACATAGTATCTCCCAATTATCCCATGGACATCTTGGTGTCTCTTGATGAAATTTTTCCCACTTAAGCACTTGAAAGAAATCCAAAAAAATTGATTGACTAAGAACTGACATACTAACCCACTAGCTTAACCCATCACCATCTTATAATTGGCTTCCATTTCTATTAATATCTAAGGATTTAAATAAGATTTTGGGCAGTCTTAAGAGTTTTATTTTGTGAGTGTTGAAGCCAAGGAGAGGATTATATTTCGGGTGGGTAGCAGTGACAGTTCAAGGAATATTGAATTGAAGCTTTATAATAATGCAATGAGGAGGGACAAAGAGATTTACGCATCTTGATATTAATATGTTTTTTTTAATTCAAGTCTTAGAAACTTCAATTAGTTATTGGAAATTAGGTTCTCTTGGGAATTTTAATTGCATTTTAAGGTTTCTGAATCAGTGTCCATTTATTTTTATTCATTTCTACTTCCAGATTGTTATTCCTTTCTAGGGATTAACCTTTAAGATGGGGGAAGAAAGTCAATCTACCTAGTATGAAATGAGACTACCCCAAAAATTCCTATACATTTAACCATAAAAAACCCTTATTCAAATATTTTGAGAAAATAACCAAGAATAAGAAGTATAGTGTCGGTTTACATTGAATGAATATCCAACTTTTGTGGCCATATTTAAGTGTAGCTACAACTGAGTATGGTATAATGAGAGATAATTTTGCAGCACTTTTTGAAATTCTTGTTCCAAGTTTGGCGAGAGTTTGACATGGTATTTTCTCCCATCTTTCCCAGGCTGTTGAGAATTGAAAAGAAAAATTTGAGGCTGAATTACTGAAAAATTTAGAGTATGAGAAAGAAGATGCCATGAAACCCATTTACGCTTTGAAAATGAATTTAGAGATATGAAAGGATGGATTGACTTTGGTAGTGCCTTTTTTCCAATTCCACGACAAAAGATAGCCAAACTACACATTAGGATCTTTTTTCAAAGAAAATGGGAAATATAAGTTAGATAACAGACTCGAGTATGTTCTAGGAACCTTACTTTTCAAAAAATAAACAACTTGAGATTAATGGTGAGAGAAATCCACAATTTGATATCAAACCATTAAGGGGTTCATTATGAAATCGACATTAATTCAATATTAAATTATCCAACTAGGGATAGGTACTGGGTTGGATTCTATTTGGTGTTACATTGAATAGTGTGATCACCATTGATTTATTCATTCAAATGAGAACTGCATTTATACATCAGACAATTGGGTATCTTAACCGATACTTGTAATTGGTTATAACTGAAAAAAACTACATTCCCTAAATGTAATCCAGTAGGAGAAGTACCGTAGGATTACAACATTTCCCCCCTTAATTCGAAGGGACATCTGACATACCAAGTAAAGATGTAAAATTTTCAAACTTTTCACGCCCTAATGCTTTGGTAAAAATATCTGCAATTTGTTCTGAAGTTGGGCAACATGTCAGATGAATTGTTTTGGCCTCTACATGATGTCGAATCAAATGATACTTGGTGTTGATATGTTTGGTTCGATCATGGAACTTTGGATTCCTAGCCAACTGTATCGCAGAAGGGTTGTTGACAAATAGAGGAGTTGAAGCTCTTTGTTTCTCCTGCAAATATTTGAGTATTTTCAGAAGCCAAATGATTTCCTTAGTGGCTTGAGCTGCTACAACATATTCAGATTTAGTGGTAGAATCAACAGGAATAGATTTCTTGCGTGATCTCCAACTGATGGCTACTGATCCAAGATTCATTGAATATCCAGAAGTTGAGACTCCATTTTCTCTATCTCCATCAAAATCTGAATCTGAATAACCAACAAGATGGAAGTCTAAAACTTTGGAATATTTGATGCCATAAGTTTGAGTTCCTTTTAAATATTTCAAAACCCTTTTTGCTGCTACCCAATGCCCCTCACAAGGATGATGCATAAACCTGGAAAGTATTCCGACAGCAAAGGTTATATCAGGACGAGTAATAGACAAATAAATAAAACTTCCAGCAAGTTGCATGTACTTTGTTGGATCTTCAAATGGCTTTCCTTCTTCAGAAGTGAGTTTCAAATTCTGCACCATTGGAGTAGCAACAGGATTACATTCCATCATACTATATCTGTTCAATAACTTATCAACATATTTCTTTTGAGAGATGAAAATATGTTGTGGTTTTTGATCAACTTCAATTCCAAGATAATAATGAAGTAAACCTAAATTTGTCATATCAAAACCCTTTTTCAATTCCTTTTTTATAGATGATATATATTCATCATTGTTTCCTGTGATCATCAAATCATCAACATATACAACTAGATATACAACTGATCTGCCAACTTTCTTAATGAAAAGAGTTGCATCATCTAGGTCAAAATGTTTATAGTTTAATTTAAGAAGATGTTCAGTTAGCTTCTAACGCAACAAAAATGAAATCGGACCCTTCTAAGGAGAGATGGTTAACTTTAGACGTGGCTTTGTCAGCATTTCCCTTTGAAACCTCGTTCTCTACTCCACGTGGCCTACTTTCTTTTTTTTTGGATGTTATTTATCAAATTCGAGGAATTTGATAAATAAATATCATTGACTACATTTGAAAAGTTAAATAAATCTCTCGACTTTATATTATACCGCCAACCTTATAACCAATGTTTAAATCTTTGAAACTTTATATTAATTCCGACACCCTCGTTATCTCCCACGCATCTATAGTAAGCGACCACCGTCCGATGGCTCTTTCCCAGATCAACGACATGTACGCATATTGCTCGGCATCCTGGTACGAACGTTAACACGCAATGGTGTGCTTTGAACGACGATTTTAGTGGGTCCACCCTTGCCACGCATCGACGGTTCTATGGAATCGCTCCAATTCTGGGAATACCACTCAACCCGCAAAAGCGGTGCGATATAGGCAATCTGCTTCCGCAAATCTGCTCGTGGTTTTGTTACAGGGCCTGACCAAGGTTCACGTCTGGTTTGCGTTCTCCTTTGTATGCCTCAACTCAGGTTTGCTACTCGGGTTGGGAATTCTTATTACCAACAAACAAATGTAATTTTATTTATTGAGCGGGATTTCTATTATCATAAAACAGAGCTTGACGACAATGGATTTCCTACTCTGAACTTTCTTGCGAGTGGGGTGAATTCACAGGGTTCATCCAAAAAATTTACTAGAAATCACAGACAGAGAAATGGAATTACCGGTACACAATCGCCCCACAGTTAAAAAATTCTTCACAATTATAAATCCAGACAGTTTGGAAATCAACGGGACTTGAAGTTTATTCAACCGGAAGCAATTTCTCAATACACGGAGTTTTATTGCAGAAATCTCTTCCTTTTCTCTTCTCCCCCTTCTCTGCTCTCTCTATATACACCCGAGGGATTACATTTATATACATGAACATTTGTCTGTTCGGTTCCTCTGTGAGGACCGTTTTAGAAAATCAACAACCTAATTAAAATAATTCAACTAACTGAGATATGACAAATAGACTAACTGAACTATTCGACTTCTACGGCTCTAACTGGTCTAAATGATATAGTAAGCTGAGGTATTGACACCTAGTTGTTACAATTCAAATATTTTCGACCCCCACTAGCCACAACATGTGGACAAACCTCCTACATTGCTGGCTAGTGTCTAATGCCCCTGCATCAGACTCCCGAGGGCAATATTCTTCATGGGCTCCTGTCCATGAGCTCTTCCACTGATCTGCCTATCTTCTGCAACATTCCTTCAGTCATCCAAGTGGCGTCTTCCTCTGGCTTGTCCTTCGATTTGACCAAGTACTAAAAGTAATCTTGTCCTCTGGTCCTTTTGAACACTCTTTTGTCCAATATCTTCTCTGGTTGCAATGTTTGTGCTGGAGGTAGCTGCTCCTTCCACTCAATCTGTCCCTTGTCTGCTGATATTTCTTCTGCACCATTATCTTCATACTTGTACAAATATGCAACATTAAAAATGGGAGATATTCCAACATCAAGAGGTAATTCAATCTCATAAGCATTTGCAGAAAACTTTCTAAGTATCTTGCATGGCCCAATTCTTTTGAACTTCAATTTGTTATACTGCTTCCTTGGGAACCTCTCCTTTCTCAAGTGTGCCAAAACCTGATCTCCTACTTCAAAATGAACTTCTTTTCTACTCAAGTCCGCTCTGCTTTTGTATTTGATGCTACTGCCTTGTAGTTGTTGTTTCACCTGTTCATATATGGCTTGGATCTCTGAAGCAAATTCCTCACCATCTGCACTCCTTAGCTCTGCCTTTCCCAGATTTCTTAACTCTGATATTCCTCTGGGGTGCATTCCATAAACAATATGAAATGGACTCTGCCCTGTGCTCCTGTTTGGTGAGTCATTATATGCATATTCCGCCTGAGGAAAAATATGATCCCACTGCTTGGGATGTTCTCCTGCAAGACTTCTCAACAAATTTCCCAGACTCCTATTCACCACTTCAGTTTGTCCATCGGTCTGGGGATGATAAGCTGAGCTGAAACTCAGTTTGGTACCAAGTTTCTTCCACAATGTCCTCCAAAAGTGACCCACAAATCTGGTGTCTCTGTCTGAAACAATACTCTTGGGCAACCCATGCAATCTAACAACTTCTTTGAAAAACAAGTTAGCAACATGGGTGGCATCACTAGTTTTATAGCATGGAATAAAATGTGCCCTTTTGGAGAATCTGTCCACTACAACAAAGATTGCATCATTCCCTCTCTGAGTCTTGGGAAATCCTAGAACAAAATCCATACTCACCATGTCCCAAGGCCTGTCTGGAATAGGCAAGGGAGTGTACAATCCTGCATTCTGGCTCCTTCCTTTAGCATATTGACAGATCTTGCAATTCTTCACAAACTTATCTACTTCTGTTCTCATCCTAGGCCAGAAATAGAAGTGACTCAGCTGCTCATAAGTCTTATCAGTACGAAAGTGTCCAACAATTCCACCACTATGCTTCTCTTTGATCAAATTTTCCCTCATGGAACATTTTGGTACACACAGTTGGCTTCTTTTGAATAACAAGTCCTCCTACAGGAAATAATCCAGCCACTGGCTTCTATCTGTTAAAACAGGGTTACCACATGCCTTAAATGCTTCTTTAAAATCTGGATCTATTTTATACAATTCTTTGAGAAAATCAAATCCTACAACTTCAAAGTTAGTTTCTTGAACAAGCATGTGCCTCCTACTCAAAGCATCAGCTACTTTATTAGCTTGGCCACTTATATGTTTCAAAACAAAATTAAATCCTTGGAGATACTCAACCCATTTAGCATGCTTATGTTTCAACTTGGGTTGTTGTACAATATACTGCAAAGCATGATTGTCAGAATATAATACAAATTCCTTGGACATCAAATAGTGTCTCCACTTCTTCAATGCCTGAACAATTGCATAGAATTCCTTCTCATAAAAGGAATAATTTATTCTAGTTTCATTCAGCTTTTCACTGAAATATGCCATAGGCCTATCATCCTGACTCAACACAGCTCCAATGGCCTCTCTACTGGCATCACATTTTACTTGAAATGGTTTTGTAAAATCATGCAGAATCAACACGGTCTTTTTAGTTATCTTTTGCTTCAAAACTTTAAAGTTTCTTTCTGCTTCAACAGTCCACTTAAATGGCTGTTTTCTCTTCTTTATTGTCTCAATTATGGGTGCATTGATCTTACTTAAGTTTCTTATAAATTTCCTGTAAAAACTAGCAAGTCCATGGAAACTTCTTACCTCAAAAACATTCCTGGGTGAAGGCCACTCCACAATTGCCTTAACCTTTTCCGGTTCCATCTTCAATCCTTCTGCAGAGACAAAAAAACCCAAATACACCAACTCTTTTTTCATGAATGAGCATTTCTTCAAATTTATCAGCAGTTTCTCTTGGTGCAACTTCTTCAAGACATGATTAAGATGCCTTAAATGTTCTTCTTTAGTTATGCTGAAAACTAATATATCATCCAGATACACTATCACAAATTTACCAATGAATTCTTTCAATACTTCATTCATAAGCCTCATAAAAGTGCTAGGTGCATTTGACAACCCAAAAGTCATTACCATCCATTCATATAATCCTTCATTTGTTTTAAAGGCAGTTTTCCACTCATCACCCTCTCCTATTCTAATTTGATGGTATCCACTCTTTAAATCTATCTTTGAGAAATATTTAGCACCACTCAAACAATCTAGAAAATCCTCAACTCTGGGTAAAGGGAATCTGTACCTGATTGTGATCTTATTGATTGCTCTGGAATCAGTACACATCCTCCAGCCTCCATCTTTCTTTGGGCTCAATACTGCTGGTACTGCACATGGACTCAAGCTTTCTCTGATTAGCCCCTTGTCCACCAACTCCTGTACTTGTCTCTTGATTTCCTCATTTTCCTTGGGAGTCATTCTGTAGGCTACCTTAGTTGGAAGATTTGAACCAGGGATAAAATATATCTGATGAATGATCTTCCTCACAGGTGGCATCTCATCAGGTAAATCATCCACAACAATGTCACAATAATTGTCTAACATCTCTTGTATTTCTACCAGCAAATCATAAATCTTTGTAGAAGTACGAACTACTTTAGGTTTGCAAAATAGAGAAAAACTTACCTCTTCTTCTTCTATCTGCTGTAGGTATTCCTTCCCACTCAGCAACAAGGTCTTTGGATCAATCACTCTACTGGATGGCTCTCCTTCTTCCATGGGTATTGTTGATCATGTTAGCCCCTTAGTAATTTCCGACAAGCAAACGAGGGGTCAAGTTGTCTTTAAGCTTTCAAAGAATGGATTCCTCCTGAAGAGACATCATCCTTGAAGACTTTCATGATTCCCTGCTCCTTAATTTCTTTCCCTCTATTGTTCTGGAGCTAATGAGCCTCACTGACTGCAGAAAGATGTGCTCCAAAAGGCTTTTATTTTCCCCTGTACCTCTGCAGCATGTTTCATTTCACCCCTTTTTCCCTCTCTTCAAAGTCCCCTTTCCATCCCAAAATTCCTCCCTTAGCTCTCCTAACTATCCCAAAATCCCCTTTAAATTCCACCCTTGTCGTTTGTTTGGCCAAATTCCCATTTTTCCCCTCTATCGCTGCCCTTCTTTGGCCTTGAAAATCATTAAAATGGGAAAAAACCCACTTTCCCACCTTATATTAAGGGCCTAGCCCCTTTGCCACAAGCCCCTTAACCACTTCCCCCATACGCCCAAGCGCTAAGACCAAGCGCTTAAGTCTTAAGTGCCAATCGCAATCAAAGTGACATATGGGCGCATTTCCCGTGTTACAACCGAAAAACTCTGATGCGATTATGTTAAGTGCTGCGACGCGTTCTCCACTGTTGATCTAACATGTAGATCGGATGGCCCGTGAAAATCGCAGATCATCACAATCGCAAAAAAATCCGCGCCATCCCTTTGTTTTCCCCCCGATTGCGATCTCCGATCTAACCTGCGCCGTCGATCTGTGACTCTGATTCGACGGTGGAGCGCTAATCGTACTCCCTACCCCAATCTCAATCGCAACATTTACGTGAAGCCCCCCCCGATCGGTCCATCGCAAATATTTGCGATGCGATTGATCGCATCACATGTCCAACCCTCGATCCGCCCAATCTCAACTCCCCTATGATCACTATCCCTTCCGATTGATCGCATCGCACATCCCCTTGCTCGCGATTTGCGATTAATCCCGCTCTGATTTCTGATTGCGATTTCCGTATAGGTCCCACCTCATACGGTCTTTCCGTCACGTTTCATAGCATTTCATTGCATTTCTGTATATTTTGGCTTATAACCAAAGTTTCACGTTTTGTATCAAAGTTAAAAGTCTCATATTCATTACACCTATTTTCATATATCATTTCAATGTTTAATCCTCGCCGTCGATCTACGCCTCCAGATCTAGATCGAACGATCCATACACATTTTTCTATCAAACTCTATTGTTGCCATTTACACCATATCATTACGTTTTCCACTGTTATTTCACATAAACCATTGTTTCACCACCACTGCACTATCATTTCTTCCGCCCCCATAACCAGTCTTCCATTTACATGGATTTCATGACCAAGTTGTGTGTTTTTGCAGAGTATGAGTGGTGGAAGACCGCCATGATTCAGAGTCTCAGTACCGTTACAGAGAAAACATAGAATGGGGTTTGCATTAAAGGAAACATAGTTTAAACTCTGTTTTCCCTCTCCAGAGCCATTAAAGCTTAGATTTCACAGTCAGAGGCAGACTAGCCCATATAAATAAAAACTACCCAGGTTTCGCATCAGCAGATCATTCTAAAGGACAAAGTGCCCATACTGTTTTAGTCTATGCTGTGTTCCAGAGAGGATTTCTGCCTTGACTACAGTCCGGAGTTACCAGAAAATTTGTTTCACCAATATGGCGGATGTCACCATCATTCACTTCACTCTTTGGTTTATGCACCAGAGTACTACACAGTACTGAAGTCAGAGTACATCAGGACCATACTAGAGTAAATGGAAGTTGAAGAAGATCACTCTCTTGTCTAAAAGGTACCAGGGGTTAATGCAGAGAATTAAAACATAATGGGTTTCGGCCCTCTGGCTCTTTTGGGTTTTAATTTTGCATTTAGTTTTCCACCTACCACAACTGCTCTTCGTTCAGCTATAAAAACTGCGAAGAAACACATTGTAAGGGTTTCAGATTTTATCAGAAAATTATGCAGTGAAAGGCCTTTTGTATACATTTTGTAAAATTCTTGTATGAAGGCTCAGAGCCCATATGGTCTCAGTGAGGAGGAGCACCATCTGTTAATGAGGATTTTGGTCTTTGGTATTTCACAGTCTGTAACTTTCTTTATTGTGCTATTTTAATATATCATTTCATTTCATCCACCTGTCTTGTATCATGTTTTGGAATGCGAGTGGTTCACTGATTTTTGGTATGGATTTATCCTAGTTGATACCCATGCTTGGATTATTCAAGCGCTTTAAATATGGCTCATGCATGATATTCTGTTCCATTATTCAGCTAAACCATACTTCTGGTATATTAGTTTCTTTGGGAGGGTGCTTTTAAAATGTTATTGTCATGTATGGATTCTTAGATTGGTAAGCCCATGCATGGTGGTATTGTATATCTGGGTATCAACTCAATGTTAGCTAATATCTCCTCAATATTTCATTCACCACATACACCTTCTGATAACTTATTTCTGTGAGGTATTTCTGAATTGGACCTCTTAACATTAAGCTGTCTCTAAATTGTTTGTTTCTTTTATATTGGAGTTTTGCACGTTGCCTCTACAATATCCTTATTTCTGTGTCAGTTTCTGAAGATCTTGGTCCCATTCAGATGAATTTTCCTTGTTTTACAAGAGATAGCATGAGAGCTTGTTATTGATAACTCCCTCTGTTATACCATATGCTCCTTGCTATATAAGATGTCCTAGGCACTAGTCTATCACAACTCTAGGCTGTCTCTAGGAGCGACAACATCTTTCTGGCACCATTGCCGAGGAACGAAGTTGAGAAAATTAGAATCCCTGGGCCTCGACAAACCTTATTCACTCTCTAATAGGTGAGCATAGAGAGTTGAGAGTTGTAGATCCCTTACCTTGGCGACTCCACATTTATCTATCAGAAGAATTTATTGGCAGTCCTGGGTCCTCGAAAGCCACATCTAAGGTTGGATAAGTCATGACCAAAGACACCTTCAGTGTCTGACCCTGAAAAGATCATACATAGAAGAAATTGGAGGGAAAGAAAATCAGTCCATTCTGAAATTCCCGAATTCTCTCAAGAAGACTTTCCATCCTCCTCCTCTCAAGATTCTCAATTGAAAATTCCCGACTCCACTGTCGGAGATACCGATTACTATTCAGATAGTCCACCCCGAGGAGGTGTCCAATTTAAATATAGTCTTCATCCTACTCCTGAGGTTGAAGATGTCAAGGAAGTCACCGAAGTATCTACTGTTAATAGACCCTTGTTCCCCTCAATCCCTCAAGTTGCAATCGAGTATATTCCTATTGTTATTCATACTCCACTTCCACCTCCTCCTCCTCCTCCTCTTACTCATCAAACTATTGCACTACCTCCACCCCCTCCAATGGAAAATGTTCCAGGATTCTTGCTAAATAAATATGCTCCTCTGGCATTACCCCAAGTGTTGAATGATATGCCCCAAGATTATCTGAAGATCTTGCCCAAATTCAATGGAGAAAACGAGATTGATTCTCAAAAACATCTTGAGACTTTCTGCTCTTTTGCAGAGAACTTTAATGTTGAACATTTAGATGTGGTCTTAAGATTGTTTGTGCAATCTCTTGATGGTGAAGCTCAAAAATGGTTTAAGACTTTGGCAGGTCGTTCTATTACCACTTGGGATAATATGGAAGATACTTTTCTCATAAAATGGGGGGAGAAGAAAGATCATGGACAATGTATTACTGAGTTTAATACACTCAAGAAAAGACATAATGAAGGGGTGTCAAAATTTATCAAGATATTTAATAAATTGTATTTGAGCCTTCCTGCTGACATGAAACCTCATCAAACTACCGCTAAAGTGGTTTTTGTAGTAGCCTTTGATTCAGAATTTGGTTTCTCTCTTAGAGAAAGAAAGCCTGCTACTCTGGATGATGCTCAGGCAAATGCACTAGAGTTCGAAGCAAACTTTGCCTCCACTGGTAAATCAAAAGGAAGATCCGAACAATATACCAGGAGAAGGGTCAAAGAGGAGGTATCCACTTCTAGTCAGGATAGAGACTCAGAAAAAATGGAAGAAATGAGCAAATTGATTAAGAAAATGGTCAAGCTTGAATTGGAAGCCAAGAACTCAGCCTTCAATAATTTCCATAATGCTCCAAATAGAGGTTACAATCCTCAGTACAGAAGACCACCCCTGCAAATATTGCCAAGGGAATCAAAAGAACAACAAGATAAAGTACTACACCCATTGTACTTGGAAGGTCCAGTAGATGACTCCACTGAAGATGCTACCTATGGACTGGAGGATGCAAATATTGCCTTTTCAAATAGTGATGGAGAAGAATGCCCTTTATAGGGAAATGAAGGAGCAGAGTGCCCATTGCAAGAAGAAGAATAAACCAGAGACACAGAAGAAGCAGAAATTGATCATTATTGTAAACAATTTACTGATTTCATGAAAGCACATTTCAATAGAAGATATGATCTCAGATCTTCTAGGAACAGGACTCGTACTCAATATCAGGAAGAGGAGCCTCCCCAGAATAAAGCACCTGCTCAGAAGGAATCAACAATGCAGAAAGTCACAGACAAAGGTAAGGGCTCTCAAAACAGACCTTTGCAGTCTAATGATCAAATTCCTTCCCCTTCAAAAGCAGTCAGTCCCTCTAGTACCAAGTCTGTGTCAAAAGAAATCAAACCCCTAGCTGAAAATAAAGAGTCAAGAGAAGTTGTAATAGAAAAGTCTTCCCTTGTTTTCAGTCTGCAAAAGGAACTTGAAAAAGTCAAAATCCCAGTGCCCTTGACCGAGTTGTTGAAACAACTTGCATATCAATCCCAAGTCACCTCATTTATGCTCCCTCCAGAAGAAACACTCACTCCAGATAGCCTCAACCTTCAAGAAGAAATACCCATGGTTGTCTTTGGGCCACATGTTGAGGAATTAGATGCTTCTACTCCTTCCTTTTATGTGTCTCTAGTGATTCATGACCTACTATTACATAATTTTCTGTTAGATTCTGGAGCATCACATAACCTTATACCTCTGTCAGTCATGGAACAACTAGGATTACAAATCACCCGTCCATACAAGGACCTTTACTCATTTGACTCCGAAAGAGTTAAATGCTTGGGGATGATCAAGGATTTGGTGGTTAATTTGGCCCAAATCCCAACTAAAAGTGTGGTAATGGACATCATGGTGGCTAACATCCCAGCTCGTTTTGGTATGTTTCTATCAAGGTCCTGGGGAACAAAAATCGGTGGATCACTCAAGATGGATTTAACATATGCCACTATCCCAGTTTTTGGTGGCCAAGAGAGGAGGTTGTACAGGGATACTAGATTTTTCAAGATGGTGACTAAGGCTGACAACTCTGTAAATTTGCCAGTCTATAGTAAGGAAGGATATTTTTCATGCTTGATGCTGGAAGAAGATAAATATTATGCTCATGAACCATCCTTCTATCAGATCAAGACTGAACAGCCCGCAGAGAGCCATGAAGCAGGGATCTGGACACTTCATTTTGATGGAGAAAATTCAAAAGAAGGCAATGGAGCTGGAATATTATTGATTTCTCCTATAGGAAAATGGGTTCCATTTTCTTTCAAGCTAGAATATGAAGCCACCAATAATGTGGCTGAATATGAAGCACTCCTGTTGGGATTACAGATAGCCAAGAGCATGGGTGTACAAAGTTTAAAAGTCCTGGGAGAATCAGAACTGGTGGTTAGACAAATCAGGAATCAGTGTCAAACCAAACATCCTCGGTTGAGGGCTTATAGGAATGAAGTCTGGGACATGGTGGAAAATTTCTTCTTGGCATTCAATATCCAGTTCATGCCCTGAGAATATAATAGGATGGCTGATTCCCTTGCTGTAGCTGCTAGTACATTTCGACCACCTCAGAACCCTCTTTTAAGATATGAAGTTGAGGTGCGTTATCGACCATCAATCCAAGATTATATCAAACACTGGCAGGTATTTGAGGATGAAGAAAAAATGAAGATATTCCTGGAAATAGTAGGAGAATTCTCCAATATGGAGATTGATGCTGATGAAGAAGAAGAGACTGAGGATATCCCAGAAAATAATTGGGAAAAGAAAATGGCAGGAAATAAAGTGTTGCAGTTGAAGGGAAGCATTATACCCAGAGGGCTAGTGCCTCTAGAGAGATTATTTGATAAAAATTATGTCCCACTACAGCCAAACAAAGTAGTAGAAGAAAATCAGGTAGAAGACCTGAATCTTGGTACTGAGGTTGATCCCAAGATTGTAAAATTATCCAAGAAAATCCCAGAAGAATGTAAGAAGCTATACCAGAAATTATTTCAGTCTTACAAGGATGTGTTTGCATGGTCTTATCAAGACCTAAAAAGTTTTTACATCAATATAATGCAGCACAAAATTCCTCTGAAAAGTGATGCAAAGCCTCATAAGCAGAAGCTCATACAGATAAATCCCCTGTTGCTGCCTTCTATTGAGAATGAAATTAAGAAGCTTTTGAAGGCTAAAATAATTGTACCATTGAGGTACTCTGAGTGGGTGGCAAATTTAGTTCCTGTCCGAAAGAAGAACGGAGAAATAAGGCTGTGTGTGGATTTCAGAAATTTGAACAGAGCATCCTTAAAAGATAATTATCCACTCCCCAAGATGGATCACATTCTACAAAAAGTAGTTGGAGCTTCTAGGATGTCAATGATGGATGGATTCTCTGGTTATAACCAGGTGACTGTACTTCCAAAGGATCAAAAGAATACTGATTTCACCACACCATGGGGGACATTTATGTATGCCAGGATGCCTTTTGGATTGATTAATGTAGGGGCCACTTTTCAGAGGGAAATGGAAATTGCTTTTGTTGGGGAGCAGGATAAATTCCTGGTTGTCGACCTCGATGATATCACTATATTTTCCAAGAATGATACTGAGCACATCGAGCATCTGCGAAAAACTTTTGAGAAATGTAGAAGGTATGGTCTTTCCATTAATAATCAAAAGTATTTATTTGCTTTAGAAGAGGGTAAAATTTTGGGACACATCGTGACTAAATATGGGGTGAAGATAGATCCTAAGAGGGTAGAGGTTATAAATAGTATTGCTTTTCCCAGAAATAAGAAAGAGGTACAGGTATTCCTAGGGCGCGTCAATTTCTTGAGAAGGTTTATTCCTAACTATGCTGAAATAGTTAGGCATATAACTGACATGATGAAGAAATATAATGAAGTTAAATGGTCCCAGGAATCACAAGAGGCATTTACCAGGATCAAAAATGCTTTTGCTGAAGCTCCTGTACTAGCTGGGCCAGATTATGACAAGCCTTTTACGATCTTTTCCTTTGCATCACCTCATACAGTGGCAAGAGTGTTGTTGTAGAAAAATGAAGAAGGGTATGAGTAGCCTATTGCCTTTTTTAGTCAGGTGCTTCGTGATGCTGAGCTGAAATATAACATACTAGAAAAACAAGCATATGCCCTGGTGAAATCCCTTAAAGCATTCCGCATGTATATTTTGCAGTCCCACATTACTGCATTTGTCCCTACAACAGCTGTAAAAGATATCCTCATTCAAGGAGATAGTGAAGGAAAAAGAGGGAAGTGGATTGCTAAAATACAGGAAAATGATCTGGACATCCACCCTACTAAGCTGATCAAAGGACAGGGGCTTGCTAAAATGTTATCTGAATCAAAATATCAAGCTTTGGGCATAAATTTGTCCATTATAGCAAGCGAGGAATCTCAAGAGAAAGAAGAGCGACAAGGAATTGGGGTACCTACTCCAGAAATACATGTAAAGTACCTCACCAGTCAGTGGTACAAAGAAATAGTAGAATATCTCCTCACACTCAGCTGCCCACCAAGCTGTGATAAAGCTAAATACAGAGCATTAAGGTTGAAATCACAGAAATATACAGTTGCTAATGGCCAACTATATTGGCGAGATCCTTCAGGCATCCTACTCCTGTGCCTCACAGAGGATGAAGTAGAGAGTATAATGGCAGAATTTCATGAAGGAATCTGCAGAGGTCATTACAGCTGGAGGGCCACTACTCACAAAATACTGAAGGCCGATTTCTATTGGCGCAAACTATTTGGAGATGTTTTTGCGCGGGTCAGAGCTTGTGAGAAGTGCCAAAAATTTGCTGAAAGACAGAAGTTGGAAGCTATGCCTTTGATTACCATTCATGTGAATGAACCATTTCAGCAGTGGGGAATATATTTTATAGGATAGATACACCCGCCCTCAAGTGGACAGCATAAATGGATATTAACGGCCATAGATTATTTCACAAAATGGGTGGAAGCCATACCTGCAAGGAATGCTACAGATGCAGTAATAATAAAATTCATGGAAGAGAATATCATATCCAGGTTTGGATGTCCTGCTAAGATAGTGATTGATAATACCCAGGCTTTCAAATCTGCAAAATTTGTGAGTTTCTGCCAGTAGTATAATATTACACTTACTCACTCTACAGCGTACTATCCACAAGGAAATGGCTTGGCAGATTCTTCAAACAAAACTCTTGTGAGGGCCCTGAAGAAGACTATCAATGAAAACCAGAAAAATTGGGATTCCCAGCTGAAGTTTGCTCTGTGGGCCAATAGAATCACCAGCAAGAGAGCAACTGGAAAATCCCCATATGAATTGGTATATGGGAGGGCAGCAATATTTCCTATTCAAATGGCCCTACCAGTAGCTCGATTCATGCAAGAGAGTCAGGAAGAGCCTGATGATATGACCAGGAAAATAAATCAACTGGTGGAATTGGAAGAAACACGCAATCAGGTAAATCAAAGGCTGACAGAGTATAAGGAGAAGATGAAGTGCCTTTTTTATTAGCATGCTAAGGACCAAAATCTGCAAGTTGGTGATCTAGTGCTCAGATGGGACATCCAGAGAGCTGAAAAAGGAAAACATGGTAAATTCGATCTGCTCTAGTTCGGTCCTTTCAAGATTGTGGAGCAGGGAGGTAACAATAATTTCAAGTTGGAAAATTTACAGGGTGACTTGCTTGATGCCCCTGTGAATGGTTAGTTCCTTAAACCCTACTTTCAGTTTTGATGCAGGCCGAGAAAGCCTGATGTATGATATTGTATATTAGCTTTTGTTTCTATATTTGTTGAATAACATGGGTGTTATGATGAATCATGAAATGAAAATTGGAAGTACTGAAGAACAGAGTTTGCATAGAAGATGATCAGGCGGTCTGCGAAGTTCTCGACATGTCTAGGGATGAACGTGTCGTCCCCAGATGGAGCCGATGTTGATCATGTTAGCCCCTTAGTAATTTCTGACAAGAAAATGAGGGGTCAAGTTGTCTTTAAGCTTTCAAAGAATGGATTCCTCCTGAAGAGACATCATCCTTGAAGCCTTTCATGATTCCCTGCTCCTTAATCCCTTTCCCTCTGTTATTCTGGAGCCAATGAGCCTCACTGACTGCATAAATATATACTCCAAGAGGCTTTTATTTGTCCATGTACCTCTGCAGAATGTTTCATTTCAACCCTTTTTCCCTCTCTTCAAAGTCCCCTTTCCATCCCAAAATTCCTCCCTTAGCTCTCCTAACTATCCCAAAATCCCCTTTAAATTCCACCCTTACCATTTGTCTGGCCAAATTCCCATTTTTCCCCTCTATTGTTGCCCTTCTTTGGCCTTGAAAATCATTAAAAATGGGAAAAAACCCACTTTGCCACCTTATATTAAGTGCCTAGCCCCTTTGCCGCAAGCCCCTTAACCACATCCCCCATACGCCCAAGCGCTAAGACCAAGCGCTTAAGTCTTAAGCGCCAATCGCAATCGGAATAACAGATGGGAGCATTTCCCGTGTTGCAACTGAAAAACTCCGATGTGATTATGTTAAGTCCTACGACGCGTTCTCCACCGTTGATCTACCATGTAGATCGGACGGCCTGCGCAAATCGCAGATCATCGCAATCGCAAAAAACGTCGCGCCATCCTTTTTTTTTCCTCCCGATTGCGATCTTCGATCTAACCCGCACTGTCGATCTGTGACTCCGATCCGACGGTGGAGCGATAATCATACTCCCTGCCCCAATCGCAATCACAATATTTACGTGAAGCCCCCCCCCCCCCCCCGATCGGTCCATCGCAAATATTTGCGATGCGATTGATCGCATCGCATTTCCGACCCCCGATCCGCCTGATCGCAACTCCCCTATGATCGCTGTCCCTTCCGATTGATCGCATCGCACTTCCTCTCGCTTGCGATTGCGATTACTCCCACTCTGATTTTCGATTGCGATTTCTGTATAGGTCCCACCTCATACGGTCTTTCCGTCACGTTTCATAGCATTTCATTGCATTTCTGTATATTTTGGATCATAACCAAAGTTTCATGTTTTGTATCAAAGTTAAATGTCTCATATTCATTACGCCTATTTTCATATATCATTTCACTGTTTAATCCCCACCGTCGTTCTACGCCTCCAGATCTAGATCGAACGGTCCATACGCATTTTTCCATCAAACTCTATTGTTCGCCATTTACACCATATCATTATGTTTTCCACTGTTATTTCACATAAACCACCGTTTCACCACCACTGCACTATCATTTCTTCCGCCCCCTTAACCAGTCTTCCATTTACATGGATTTCATGACCAATTTGCGTGTTTTTGCAGAGTATGAGCGGTGGAAGACCGCCATGATTCAGAGTCTCAGTACCATTACAGAGAAAACATAGAACAGGGTTTGCATTAAAGGAAACAGAGTTTAAACTCTGTTCGCCCTCTCCAGAGCCATTAAAGCTTAGATTTCACAGTCAGAGGCAGAGTAGCCCGCAGAAATCAAAACTACCCAGGTTTCCCATCAGCAGATCATTCTAAAGGACAAAGTGCCCATACTGTTTTAGTCTATGCCGTGTTCCAGAGAGGATTTACGCCTTGACTACAGTCCGGAGTTACCAGAACATTTGTTTCACCAATATGGCGGACTTCACCATCATTCACTTCACTCTTTGGTTTATGCACCAGAGTACTATACAGTACTGCAGTCAGAGTACATCAGGACCATACCAGAGTAAATGGAAGCCGAAGAAGATCACTCTCTCATCTAAAAGGTACCAGGGGTTAATGCAGAGGATTAAAAGAGAATGGGTTTCGGCCCTCTGGCTCTTCTGGATTTTAATTTTGCATTTAGTTTTCCACCTACCACCACTACTCTTTGTTCAGCTATAAAAATTGCGAAGAAACACATTGTAAGGGTTCCAGATTTTATCAGAAAATTATGTAGTGAAAGGATTTTTGTATACATTTTGTAAAATTCTTGTATGAAGGCTCAGAGCCCATAGGGTCTCAGTGAGGAGGAGTTCCATTTGTTAATGAGGATTCTGGTCTTTGGTATTTCACAGTCTGTAACTTTCTTTATTGTGCTATTTTAATATATCATTTCATTTCATCCATCTGTCTTGTATCATGTTTTGGAATGCGAGTGGCTCACTGATTTTTGGTATGGATTTATCCTAGTTGATGCCCACGCTTGGATTAGTCAAGCACTTTAAATATGGCTCATGCATGATATTTTGTTCCATTATTCAGCTAAACCATACTTCTGCTATATTAGTTTCTTTGGGAGGGTGCTTTTAAAATGCTATTGTCATGTATGGATTCTTAGATTGGTAAGCCCATGCATGGTGGTATTGTATATCTGGGTATCAACTCAATGTTAGCTAATATCTCCTCAATATTTCATTCAACACATACACCTTCTGATAACTTATTTCTGTGAGGTATTTCTGAATTGGCCCTCTTAACAGTAAGTTGTCTCTAAATTGTCTGTTGCTTTTATATTGGAGTTTTGCACATTGCCTCTGCAATATCCTTATTTCTGTGTCAGTTTCTGAAGGTCTTGGTCCCATTCAGATGAATTTTCCTTGTTTTACAAGAGATAGCATGAGAGCTTGTTATTGATAACTCCCTCTGTTATACCATATGCTCCTTGCTATATAGTATGTCCTAGGCACTGGTCTATCACAACTCTAGGCTATCTCTAGGAGCGACAACAGGAGGAATCCTTAGGTGAAAATATCATTCCTTCACCTAGCTCAAAATAATTCCCTCTCCCATGCATTTAGGCTTAATAACGATGCTATAATGCAAAGGGATGAGAGTTCAAATGAGTTTGACAATGATCAACCAAGCTCTAAACTTGGGGGAATGAGGGATGTGAAATTACATCAATGGAGAGGAGGTTGGGAGCCCATGAAAGGAGGAGGAAGGCCCACTTTCTAAGGGATGATCCCCCATAGATGAAATCAAGGCTATAAAATGAGAGAGCTCGACCTTATCATCTCTGTTCAACAACCAAATCACTGCCCTTGAGATTCTAGAGGTCTAAGATTCTCCTCCATTTGAGGAAGCACTGGCAGAAAGGGGATCAAGGCGAGTTTCCAAGAAATTAGGGTGCTAAAAGCATTGGGCCAGAACTGTGAGAGGGACATCAGCATGGTCATGGCACCAGGAAGAGAGATGATGTGGGAAACTATGAATTTGACCAATTTTCTTCAGTAATTTTTCAAGGAAGTCTTATTTAGATCTTCAAGGGGATATGTTATCATATTTGTTGATGATGGAAACATTGCACAGGATCTGTCATGGGGCATTTCAGGATCGGGGACGGGAAAATGAGCATGGTGAAAAAATATTTCATAAAAAATGTCAATAACCATGGTCAAATATTAACAAAGTATATCTCTTAGTCCAACTTCACATTTTGATAACCATGGTCATCCATGGTCAACCATGGTCCAATGTCACATTGTGACAAATATTTTCTGAATATGAAAATAAACCATGGTCAACAATGGTCCAACGTCACATTGTGACAAAGATTGTCTCAATATGAAAATCAACCATGGTCAACCATGACCAACCATTTTCCAATGTTTCCTTGTGTGAAAGGTTGTCTCAACATGAAAATAAATCATGGTCAACCATAGTCCAACATCTCATTGTGACAAATATTGTGTCAATATGAAAATCAATCATGGTCAACTATGGTTAACCATTTTAATTTTAGGGTTTATAATATTTATACCTTGGGTTTATAATATTTATCCATTGGGTTTATAATCCCTTTGTATTTTAGTATTAATCCCTTAGGTTTATTATTCCCTTGGGTTTATAATATCTTGGTGTTTTAGAATTAATCCCTTGGGTTTATCAATGTAAATATTTATATTCCTAGGGTATAATATTATTCATAAGATTTATAATTTTAATCCTAGGGTTTAATATAAATCCCTTAGATTTATAATCATGGTCAATAATGAAAAACCATGGTCCAATTTCACATTGTGAAAAAGATTATCTTAATATGAAAATCAACCATGATCAATCATGGTCAACCATGGTAAAATGTTGCAATGTGACAAAGATGGTCTCAATATGAAAATAAACCATTGTAAAACATAGTCAACAATGTTTGGTTTAGGGTTTATAATATTTGTCTTAGGGTTTGTAATCCGTATGAAAATTAACCAATGTTGTGTTGTGATAAGGATTGTCTCAATATGAAAATCAACCATGGTCAACCATGTTCCAATATCGCATTGTGTCAAATATTGTCTCAATATGTAAATCAACCATGGTCAATAATGGTCAACCATGGTCACATTGTGACAAATATTGTGTCAATATGAAAATCAACCATGGACAATCATTTTCCAATGTCACATTTTGCAAAAGGTTATCTCAATATGAAAATCAATCATGGTCAACCATAGTCCAAAATCACATTCTGACAAATATTGTGTCAATGTGAAAATAAATTATGGTCAATGATGGCCAACCATGTTTTTTTAGGGTTTTTAATATTTATATCAAGCTTTATATATGTTAATGTTATAACATTTATCCCTTGGGTTTAGTATTATTCCGTTTGGTCCATGATCCCTTGGGTTTTTAGTATATTCCTAGGGTATACTATTATTGAAAGGGTTTATAATATTAATTTTTGGGTTTAATATATATCCATTGGGTTTATAATCATGGTCAACCATGGTCCAACATCAAATTGTGACAAATATTTTCTCAATATGAAAACCAATCAATGTCACATTTTGACAAGGATCGTCACAATATGAAAATCAAACATGGTCAACCATGTTCCAATGTTGCATTGAGTCAAATATTGTCTCAATATGTAAATTAACCATGATCAATCATGGTTAGCCATTTTCAATAGCCATGTTAACATTGTTACAAAGATTGTCTCTTAGTACAACACCAGATTGTGAGAACCATGGTCAACCATAGTCCAACGTCACATTGTGACAAAGATTTTTTAATATGAAAATCAATCATGGTCAACCATTTTCCAACGCCGCATTGCATGAAAGGTTGTATTAATATGAAAATAAATCATGGTCAACCATAGTCCAAAGTCGCATTGTGACACAGATTGTGTCAATATGAAAATCAACCGTGGTCAACTATAGTCAACCATGTTTATTTTAGGGTTTATAATATTTATCTTAGGGTTTATATACCTTGTGTTTATAATTTTATCCCTTGGGTTTAATATAATTCCCTTGTGTTTATAATCCCTTGGGGTTTTAGTATTAATCCCTTGGGTTTATATACCGTAGGTTTATAATATTAATCCTCTAGGTTTAATATTATTCCCTTGGGTTTATAATACCTTTGGGTTTTAGAATTAATCCCTTGGGTTGATAATATAAATCCCTTGGGTTTATCAATGTGAGGACTCATATTGCTAGGGTAGAATATTATTTATATTAAGGTTTATAATTTTAATCCTAGGGTTTATTATAAATCCCTTGGGTTTATTATCATGGTCAATCATGTGCAACCATGGTCCAATGTCACATTGTGACAAATATTATCTTAATATGAAAATAAACTATGATCAACCATGGTCAAATGTCACATTGTGACAAAGTTTATCTCAATATGAAAATCAACCATGCTAAAACATGTTCAACCATGTTAATTTTGGGGTTTGTAAGATTTATCTTAGGGTTCATATACCTTGGGTTTATAATATCTATCCCTTTGGTTTAATATTATTCCCTTCCATTTTTACTATTAATCCATTGGGTTTATAATATCAATCCCTTGGGTTTATTAATCTAAGGGTTCATATGCCTAAAGTATAATATTATTCATATGGTTTATAATATTAATAGTTAATAGTAATGTAAATCCAATTGGTTTATAATCATGGTCAACCGTGGTCCAACGTCACATTGTGACAAAGAGTTTATAAATATGAAAATCAACCATGGTCTAGAGTCACATTGTTACAAAGATTGTACACATATTAAAATCAATCATAGTCAACCATGGTCAAACATGATTCAACATAGCATTGTGCCAAAGATGGTCTCAATATGAAAATCAACCATGGCCAACCATGATTGTTTTACGATTTATAAAATTTATCTTAGGGTTTATATGTATTGAGTTTATAGTATTGATCCTTTGGGTTTAATATTATTTCCTTGGGTTTATAATCCCTTATATTTTTAGTATAAATCCCTTGGGTTTATAATATCGATATAAATTGTTGGGTTTAATTATCTAAGGGTTCATATTTGTAGGGTATAATATTATTCATAGGGTTTTTTTTTTTTTTTTTTTACAATAACGGTTGCTGGTTTATATTCAAAATAAAAAAGGAGGGAGACGGATCTCCAGATTTACAAAATGGTAATGGTGACAGAAGGACCAACAACAGATGTCGTTGGAGTCAAAATCTGCTTTATAATTTGCTTCTGTCGCTGTGAAGAAAAAAGATACTGTATAGACTCTGATAAACTGCAGTAAAAGAAAACAGATTTTACATTTCATGTTTTAATTTGCAGATGTGTCGCATTTTCCGCCCGTTGTGATGGTAATAGCGCCTCTCAGCTAAATCAAATGGAAATTTGTTTGATGTGCTTTGACTTATCTTCAAAACAGCCTCTGAAGCTGACTTGGACGAAAACGTGATAGCAAGAGGACAAAAAATGGGGCAGAGGAACTCTGTCTGGGTAGGCAGAGAAGAAGAGTTCATGGGGCAGTGTCTAGGATGCGTCTGAGTTCGATAAATTGAAGATGGGAAGAGATCAACTAGTTTATGAAAGCAATTGGTTGAGCACGAAATGTTGAAAACATAGAGGGCACAGAGCTTGATGGGGTTTGAAAGGGAAATCACATTTGAAAGGGAAATTTGATTTGATTTTGATGCTGTGAGGATCACATCTGTGAGGCTCAACGCCATTGGATAGAAGGCAGGAGTTTGAAACTTCGCAGAGATTTTGGGTATAGGGCTTCGGTGTCCACAAGCAATGATCTGCTGTGGGATGGAACTGCTAACAAAATAAGACCTGATCATGGTAAAAAACAGTATTGGTCAGAGCCATTACACCTGAGGTTACCAATATTGTGAGTGCAAGCTTTATTTTCCAATTCGTCAGCAGTTTTATTGAAAGACCGAAGGACATGATAAAAGTGATTGCCTTTCATCTGCTGGTCCAGAGATTGGCATCGCTCAACTATTTGCTGTAAAATCAGATTTTGGGCTTTTCTGTTGCATATCATCAGACCTATGACAACAGCAGAGTCTCAAATTATTGTAGCCTTGGTTATACCAAGTTTCTGAAGCTGGAGCAGGCCTTGAAAGAGGGAAAGAGCTTCAACCCTGTTGTTTGAAGCAGAGCCCAGACCCCATTCATAATCAGTTAACATATCTCCATTACCATTGCAAATAAATCCTCTAGCCCCAGCCATTCCTGGGTTGGATTTGGAGGCTCCATCGCAAAAAAGGTAGTGGGTGTTGCAGTTCCTGAGCCAACGATTAAATTCTTCATCTTTCATCCTAATTTTCCAGCTACATCTGGAGTTGTCTCTGCTATTGGGATCACTTCTGTTTTGTTCTATGTTGCTTCTGTCAAGAATATGTCCTATGTAGTTCCTTTCCTCGACATTTAGATCCAGCACTTTCAGATTCCCATGACATTTTGTGGACAGAGCTTCCAAGTTGAGATTTCAAGCTTTGTTATAAAGTTTTCTAACATTAGTTTCTTTACCTTTGAAGATCATTTTGTTTCTTGCCAGCCAGATGTTCCAAAGAGGGGTACACGGCAAGGCATTCCAGACCCTTCGAGCTGTGTTGTTTGTTTTTTTTCCCCATGGGTAGCTTTTTTTCCATATAAGCAGCACTTCAGGTATGCTGGTGCCAGGCACCCAAGGAGGATTGTGACTCCGATAGGCTTCCTTCCAGCAGGCAGAAGCAAATGGGCAGTCTATAAAAAGATGCTGGCTAGTTTCTTCTTCAATTTGGCAGTTTGGACAGCGAGATGGTCCGATTATTCCTTGCTTTCTGAGGTTCTCAGCAGTGAGGGTTTTCCCTCTTAAGAGGATCCATAAGAAGAATTTGATTTTTGGGAGAGTTTCTGCCTTCCAGAAAATTCTCCAATGAGCCCAGATTTCCATAGAATACTCATTTATGCAGATATGATGATAAACAACCTTAATAGTGTAGATTGTGCCTAAAGGATCCCATCGAAAGTCATCAGCAAGGTAGCATTTTGAAGGTGCAATACCATGAAGATAGAATTTCAGGTTGTTGAGGCTGGTTTCTGCATCTGTTGGTATGTGAGGGAAAGTCTAGCCTTTCCAAGAATGAGAGTGGGCTTCCCATTGAGAAATCTGGTCCAGAGTTTGAATCCCTGCACTGTTGAAAAAAGAAAGAATCTGCTGAGTACCAGGCCTTCGACTTATGGGCTGGTGCCCCAATATTTTGTCTTCCCCAATTCTTATGAAGCTGCCGCCTTTGGGAACTTTAGAAGTGTTTTGTTCAAGAAAAGGAATAGCTTTCTTACACATCCTCCAGATTTTTGAACACGCTCTGTTGGGGAGCTCATGATCTAATAGCTGATGCCTTGGATAGCTGAGATATTTTTTTTCAAGAACTGTTTTCCACCAAACATTCCTACCAGAAATGAATCTCCAAACCAGCTTGCTAGCAAAGGCGAGGTTTAGGAATTTAGAGGATCTGATTCCCAACCCTCCATTCTCACATGGCTGAGTGACTTGCTTCCAACTTACTAAGTTGTATTTTTTTTTCTCAGTTCTTCCTCCTTGCCAAAGAAAATGACGAAGGAGAGCATCCATTTTAAAATGTAAGTTGGTAGGGGCTTGTAAAAGAGTAAAACAGTACAAAGGCAAGGAGGAGAGCCCTGCTTTAAGAAGAATTATGTGCCTTGCAGGATTAAGCCAAGAGGTGACCCAATGCTGTATCTTCCTTTTCATCTTGTCAATGATAACTTCCCAGGCTGTATCTTTCAAGTTTCCGGCACTCACAGGCATGCCTAAATAAGTAAATTTCTCCAAATTCAGCTTACAAGGAACCCCAAAAGTAGTAGCAATCCTATGGAGAAATTGTGTCGAAGTGTTCCACCCATAAATAAAGCTCTTGATATAATTTATCAGACCTCCAGAATAGCTCATGTATTTATCAAGGAGAGCTTTGAAACGAGGGGCTATGATGTTTGAGGCTCCCCCCATTAGTAGAGTATCGTCAGCAAACTGAGAGTGATTGATGTTCTTGACTCCATTATCAAATTTGGTCCCGGTGATGAGGCCCATGCGGCGATTGTAATCCATAGCTCTACTAAAATATTCAGCCATTAAAATAAAGAGATAAGGTGATAGGGGGCAGCCTTGTCTAAGCCCATGAGAGGATTGGAAAGATGGTCCAGGTCTGCCATTAATAAGAGGGGAGATCCAAGGTCCTGTGATGCAGGCTTTGATTAGGCTGATAAAGGATGTGGCAAATCCCATTTTTTCAAGCACAACAATTAGAAAGGAATGCCTGACACGGTCAAAGGCATTGGCTAAATCTAGTTTTAAGATTAAGCCTTTCTCATTTCGGGCTTGACTGGAGTGAATGGCCTCTTGGACAAGAAGGATGGAGTCCAAGATTTTCCTATTGGCCAAAAAACCCCCTTGATTTTTAGAGATGAGAGTGGGAAGGATAGGTTTTAGGCGAGTAGCCAAGATTTTAGTCAAAATTTTATATGAAGAGTTACACAACGATATGGGGCGAAAGCGAGAGAAGGTCAAAGGTCTATTTTCTTTAGGGATTAGGGCAAGGTGGGTTGCATTAGTGAATCCTCTGATTTTGCACTTACGTTGGATCCATCTTAGCATCTTGACAAGGTATTTTTAATTAATCCCCAATATGTTCTATAAAAACAGATTGGAAATCCATCTGGGCCAGGGGCTTTATCTGGCTGAAGGGCCCAGATGGCATCATGTATTTCTTCTTCATTGATTTCCTTAATCAAATCTGCATTAATATCCTCATTGATTCCTTTGGTCATATGTTGTAGGAGGTCTGAGTAATCCTCTGTTTCTTTTGTCTCAGTTAAAAGAGTGTTGTAATAGCCTGAGGCAATTTGCTTGATAGCTTCTTGGGTGTTTTGAGGGCAGCTTTCCTCATCATTAATCGTGGTGACATTATTTCTGATTTTTCTGTCAGTTGCTTGCTTATGGAAAAAGGCTGTATTTTTGTCTCCTCCTTGGAGCCATAACTGTCTTGACTTTATTCGCCACTTCTGCTCTTCTTCTCTATTAACCCGGTACAGCTGGTAATATATATCACTTTCTAATGCTTTATCCTCGTGGGACAACTCGTTCTCCTCTATTTTCCTGTGATTTTCTTTCAATTTATTTTTTAGCTCAGCTTTGGCATTTTCTGGTTCTTTGTAATGTTGTTTCACCCATTCCTTCAAGGCATATTTTGTATTCTTCAGTTTACATTCCCAAATCAAACCCGGTGAGCCTTCTATATGATGTTGCCAGGCTGTTTGGACAATCTGATCCACAATGGGGTTGCTGCGCCAAAGAGAGTTATATTTGAAAGGCAACGACCCCAATGGACAATGTGCTTCTAGAACAGTGCTAATGGGGCAGTGATCGGAAGCTGAATAAGGCAGGATTGCAGCATGAGCAGTGGAGAATTCAGAGAGGAAGGAAGTGTTTACCAGAATTCTGTCAAGGCGCTCCATTATGTTGTCTCTGCCTAGCCTGTGGTTGCTCCAAGTGTACCTCCGATTTTTTGGAATGATATCTACTAAATCACCCTCTTGCATGATGTTTTCTAGCTTTGCTCTATAAGGATCTTGTGTAAAAGTGCCTCCTCTTTTTTCATTGGAGTGTAATATAAGGTTTAGATCTCTCCCAAGGATGATATTTCTGTTGTCTTCAGCTTGGATGTCTTCTTGTAGTGTGGCCCAGCACTGCTCTTTGTCTCTGAAATGGTTTGGTGCATAAATGTTATAAATGACTATTTGCTTGTGCTCTTATTTCTTTTCTAATATGACTTTGATCCAATAAGGATTGATAGTATTGGATGTGCATATCCAAATATTTTTGTTCCACAAAGTGGTGATGCCACCAGATGCTCCTCTTGCTTCACATATTTGTCCCTCATAATGCCTAAACTGTTCGATAATTCTTGTCATCTCTTGCAATCTTTGCTTTTTTCCCTGAATCATTACAATTCCTGGCTTCTCATGGTCTCTAAGATCTTTCAGAGCAACAATTTTTGAGGGGTGCCCCAGTCCCCTACAATTCCATGATATTACTTTCATCATTGGGTATTTATGTTTCGTAGGGATGCTCGTCCCCCTTGCTCCTTATGTGTTTTTTCTTTACTGTTTTGACCCATTATATAAGTTTCGATGGGATTTTGAGTTCCCATGGCGATGTCTTTTTGAGCATTTTCATCCCTTTGCTGTTTGCTTGATTTCCGGCCAGGTCCTTTTTTTGGGGACTCTTGATTGACTCCATGCTCTTTCGAGGAGCTTCTAGTAGTTCAGGGTGGGGGGGGGGTCGGGAGAATGGGAGGGTGAGGATTGGGAAAGGGAGAAAAGGATAGGGGGGTCATTTTCAAGGGGGATCAGGGGGTCATTTTCAGGGAGAGAGAGGGCGCCAAAGGGATTTGAAGAGATCAGGGGAGAACTAGAGGTTGGCCCTGGGGTGGGGGAGATGGATGGGCCAAGAGGAGAGGAGGGAGGAGGGACAGCAGAGGATTTGGGCGGAGCTGAAGGGGGGTTAGGCTTGGGAGGGGCAGATTTGGGAGGAGCCACTTCATAGTTTGCTTTCAAACCGGAGGTGATCTTCTTCTTTTTTACAGTTTCCCATTGCTCTTCAGATTGAGCGGATTCATCATTAACTATTTTAGTGCAACGATTGGAAAAATGACCATATTCGTGACATACCTTGCATTTGAAGGGAATTTGTTCGTAGTCCAGTTGCTGAATATGCGTCCATTCGTCCACCTTTAGTTTGATTGCTTCTGGAAGACCCTTGCCGAGATCGAATTCGACACAAATACACGCACATGCCTGCATATTATCCTTGGGCTCACTCCGGTCAATGTATTTTCCAACGGCATTGCCGATGGCTCGAACCGAGTCATCTCCCCAGCAGTGGAGCGGGAGATGCGGAAGACGAACCCAAACCGGAACAGCGTTAGGGACGTCCAGCTCAGGGTCGAAGTCTGGAGTCCACTTGTTCAGATACAGTCCATGGGAGTCCATGAAATACGGCCCATTTCTTAAGATTAAATCCTTGTCTGCTCTGGATTCGAAATGGAAAGTGTAATAACATTTTCCACAGAAATGAATGGAGATTTTACCATTGACTTTGTCTGCCCAATTTCTTTCGATCCAGCGTTGAACTGTTTTCGGGGAAGGCCATAGGCCAGTGAACTGACCGATGAGCCCCCGCTCAGCTAAAGAGAGTGCAGCCATTCGTGGAAGTGTAGGAGGGAGGTCGACCTCCTGCAACCCATCCAGTTTCTTAACAAACTTGGACAGTGCAGGGCGAGTTCTCTGAGGCTGAAGGGATTTGATTAAAACCAAAAACGCATCTGCTGCTGACTGATCAACAAGGCCCTCCGTAGCAGCATTCAGAGAGGCCATGGGAGGCCAGAGGCCTTGCGCAGGAAGGGGAGGACCAGCAGTCAGCTGCTAGGTCAAGGGAACGCGCAGGCAGAGGTTGCTACTGACATTGTTATCATTCAGTTTCTTGAGAAAAATATTATGTCTCGTTTTGGTTGTCCACACAAGATCATCACTGATAATTCAACTGCCTTCAAGTCCAAGAAAATGATTTCATAGGGTTTTTAATCTTAGTCCTTGGTTTAAATATACATCCTTGAGTTTAATTATTTAATAATAGTTCATATAAATAAAAATAATAATATTTAGTTAAATAAGCATAATCGTTAATTAATTAATTAATTATTATTATTATTTATTTATTAATTATGAAGGAATTATTTATTTAATAAATTATTTAATTGATGAATTAATAATGAATGAAATAAAAATGAATTATTAAAATAATTAACAATATTTGTATTAATAATAATAATAATAATAATAATAATAATAATTAGTAGTAGTTAATTTTTATTATTATCTATTAATTAATAACTAATAATAATAATTAGTTAGTTCTTATTATTATTAATGCTTTATTATTATTATTATTATTATTATTAATCCTTTGCGTTTAATAATATTCTCTTGGGTTTTTAATTATTAATAATGAATGAATGAATTATTATTAATATTTATTAATTAATAATAGTTGTAATATTAATTAATAATAATAATCATAATAATAATTGAGCCAAGGGGGTCATTCTACAACTCAGTATGAGGGATGCGAAAGTTAGTCTTTCCATTCATGCCCCTTTAAAATATAAATATAAATTAAACATTATTCTTTAAATAAAAAAAATAATGACGACTATAATTAAAAGAAAATGAATGTGCTGCGAAGTAATTAGAGGTAAAAAAATGTGTGAATTAGTTGCTTAAATATTATACTTTTCAAAAAACAATCAACAAGAAATTTAAATAAACTATTTGAAGATCTATGTTAACTAATTTATGTCGATATCAACTTCATATATATATATATATATATATTAAATTAAGTTTTTATGGTTAAAATTTTTATTTGGCCTTATTTTTATTCTATTTAGTATTCAAAAATACAATTAAAACAACGAAAATAATATATTGTATTTTGCACTTTTAAAAAATATGCACCTGAAGAAATTTGATCCCTCTCGGCTCATGTTAGAACCGTACTCAAAATGGATCTATGATGTTCATAATAATCAACCACATTTACTAATGTGGTTGTGCTAGAGTTAGTGGATCCATAAGTAAATTGTTAATTGCATCATAAGAAAGATGGAGTTTCTTATGGTTTCAGGAATCTTGTTATCCATAAAACATTATTATCATATCAACAGAGTTGAATTACTAATCAGTCATTACAATTTAATAATTAAATGTTCATGGGTGATGGTACTTCAATAATTTTTCAGAAGGAAATGCAATTCCTCGATAATATTTACCTTTCTAACTAGCTATTGAATGTCTTGTGAATAGAAACGTTTGACGTGTTCTAAATTATAGATGAAATTGTTTTTTCATTGGAATCCAGGGATACAATTTCAAGCAAATTTTTTTATTTTTTTTTCCTGTTATTTAAAAAAAAAAATTTGAATGTATAAATAAATTCAATGCCTTGAAAAATTATTGGGGAACTTCAATTTTGCAAATTAAACATTTCTTAAATATCTCTTTGAAATTTTAGTTAAAAAAAAAGAAAAAAAAAAGAAAAGAAAAATAAAGTAATGTCCTGAAAAAGTCCATTCCATCTATTAATTAGACTAAGAAAATATTAGATACCTAATAAATAAAAATTGTATTATTATAATTATTTTAATTAATAACTTATTAAAGAATAAAAACCTTGTATTCATTATTTTTGACAACACATCTGGTAAAAATTGTTAAATATCAATATTAATATTATAAATATCAATTATTGCATGTAAAACTTTGATTATAAGAATTACTTTAATATCCTTTTTGTATGAAGTTAATTAAGCAAATAGTTGTAACTATTTCAACTTATAGATTTGGGACATGATTACATCTCGCAAGAATATTATTTGTTAGATAAAGCCTTTGAAGGCTTTGATTTCACTGATAAGTTTCATCTTACTCATTACAAAGAGTTTAATAAATATTTAAATAATAAAATTTAAAAAATAATTTGTGTTTCATCTTATATGACCATTGTTTAGTCGTTGAAAAATTAACACATTTTATCGCGATTGGGAGATTAACACATTTGTATAAGCCTGGCAAAACTTCATCTTTATCATGTCTAATATATCACTTAAATTAAGATAAAAATCATAAATAAAAAAACTACTTAAATTAATTAAAATTTTAAAAACAACTTGAATTAATAAAATATTAAAATAGCTATCAAAATTAATAAAAAATTGCAATAGTTAACCCAAAAAAAAACTAAACTAAATCACCTAAAAATACAGTCTTTCATAACTTCAAAATAAAAAAATAACTACAGAAAGATTTTTTTTTAAAAGATCACAAGTAACTATGTTTGTCTTTTTAATATTAAGGATTTTAATATTGGAATTATAATAAAGGTTTTTTTAATATATAAAATTTAATATTGTTAAATATTTAATTTAATATATTATTAAAATTTAATCATAAAAATAATATAATATTAAAGAATCTATATATATTATAATTAGAGGAATCCAACAATCACTTGACATGTAACTGCCATTAAATATTTAGGAGTTACGACTTGTTCTCCTCTAAGTAGCATCTGGTCACAATAAGGGAGTTGAACTTGTGTCTCTCAAATTCCAACTATTTCACTTAACTCACATTACCAACTGGTCCCCCCGAGACTATAACATTATTAATATTAATAACATTACTATAACATTTAAATAACATTAATAAAATTTTAATATAAAATTAAAGACACATTAATAATATATAAAAAAATTGATAATGTGTTAATATTAAAGACACATGTTAAATATGGTTGATTATTTTTGAGATGGTCAAATATAGATAAATAATAGTAAAACCATGGTCCATTATCAAGAAACCATACTCAAAATATTTCCAATGATAGTGAAACTATATTCAAATCATGGTAAACTATAGTCAATCATATTCAAATATGGTTGAACATAAGAAAACCACAACCAAACCATAGTTAAACATAGGCAAACCATAGTCAATCATGATCAACCATACTCAAACCATGGTCAACCATAGTCATAAAATTGTTAACCATAGAAAAAACATAGTTAGCGATGTTTAAACATGGTGAACATGGACAACTATAGTGAGTTGTGGTCAACCATAGTAAAAAAAATGTTAAACATAGTAATTCATAGTCAAAACATGGTTAGTGATATTTAAAAAGGGTAAACATGGAGAACCATAGTCAAAAAATTAGTCAACACTCTTCAACTTTAGTCAACGTCAATTACTTGTTATTATTATTGAATAATATTAATTGTCAAACATAGTCAACCATATTAGACAACATAGCTAAAGAACCTCAACTTTGATAGTCATTATTGAAATAGTTGTCCATGATCAAACTTGGTAAGCCCTATGTTTTACTATGCTTGACTATGTTTGACAGTCAACGCTTCTCACTTTCGATAAAACATAATCTTCAGTCATTATTATTGATTAAAATTAACAATCAAACATAGGCAACCACATTGGTGAACATAGTCAAACAAAATCAACCTTGATAGTCATTTTTAAATAGTTGATCATGATGATATTATATAATATTGGTTTTAATATTAGGGTTTATAATATTTGGTTTGATATCAACGTTTAATATTGTGATGTTGGAAATACATAAAAATTTATCCAACATCACATTATGACAAACATTTTCACAACGTAACAATTATTTTCACAATGTTAAATTATATTACAATTTATTCAATATGACATTGTGATATTACAAATTAGAATTTAATATTAAGATATATAATATTAAGTTTAATATTAAAGTGTGTACTATTGCGTTTAATTTTATGGTTTAATATTAAAATTTAATATTAAGTTTATAATAATAAGATTTAATATATATATATATATATATATATATATATATATATATATATATATATATATATATATATATAACATTCCTTCATCCACATAAATATGTTTTTTTAACTTTTATAGAAACAAGGTTCCCAACTTCCCTTATAGTGGTTACTCAAATCTTACCACTTCTTTCCTTATTGGTTTCATATTCATGGTGACATTAAAACACTTCCTTAATTATATGAACTCGTTGTGGTCAAAATTTGTTAGTTACATATAACTTTGGTATCGTTAACTTTTTTTCATATTTTTTTTTATTGTGCGACCTCCTAAGCACGGGGTTAGGAAGAAGTATATTTATATGACATGGAACTTCCCTTGGTGGAAAATATCCCATTTACTAATGCATGAGAGTTAATACATGTTCTTATATGTGGTTGGGTGCATGATGTTTTTTAACCTTGGTATTTGAATGCAAGTAACAAGGATCATGGGTTATAGTTTTCCCTAAGTTCCAATCCATTTTTCTTTACATGTTCTTGATGTATAACCAAGGTTTATATGTGAACCCTCTCTCCTTTATCAACACTTTAGGAGGTTATTTCATTGGAAACATTCCTAGATCATAATTTGGCTCTCGTTCTTGAATGGTTTTATGCCATGTTGGTTCATTTCCAAAAACATGGTTTGCTCTAACTGGGTTCCACTATTGTAGGTAACTCCAGCACCTATAGGCTCTGGGTTTTTCTTTAAAGTCTAAGCGATGGTTAGATTGTTGTCTTCCACTGGCTAACCTCTCCTACTCACACCCAGGTTGGTTTCCTTGTATAACTTCCGCTTCTTGGAGTATTAGTTCACGCATAAAGGGATAATGGTTTTCTTTTCCTGCTCGGTGTAAATTTTCCCTTGTTAAAGGTTGCTACTGGTTTCCTTTTGTTCTTTCCAGTCTGACCATAGTATTACGAATTGGAACCATTTGTTGGTATCAAATTTGGTTCTAATTGTCAAATTTATACATATACATAAGACATTTTTACACCTCCAGTTAGATCTTGAGTAAGTCTTCCCACTGGGAAGTTTTTGTCGATTTATTTTCTTCGAACGAAATGTATTCTAATATTTTACTTATTGTGGTTATATATTTCCTTATTCCATTAGGTATGTAACATTTTATCTGTGAAAAGCTTTTCATGTGAATGCTAGTTTTTGTTTCACATCTTTCAATTTTGTCTAGTAATTATATACAACGCTGGCTTATAGGTGTTATTATTATATATTTTGAATTCAATCTGAAAATGGTTTTATTTCTCTCTTGTTATTCACTCTAGTTTTTAGTACTAATATAATTAATTTTCACTTTTATTCCTTCAAGTGTATACATGTAATATACAGTAAATCTGATAGACCCATTTATATATTTTGAGTATTTAAATGTGAAAGGTCTCCTCCCAATATTTTATAAATATTTTGAAGGATTTATGAATATGTATATAGTATAGAAATTCTTTGTATAGAGGGGTTATATATCAAGGGTTTTTCAGTAATTTTGTGCAAAGTATTTTTTTTATTTCTTTTTGAATTTATTGAATTCTAATGGTACTAGTGCAATCATTGGTAGTGAAATAAATTTTCTTCCGTGTGCGCACCTTTATGTCAATCCTTGGAATCTTGCCTTAACTACTCCCTTCCTTCCTTCAACTTGAGGAAATATCAACAATGACTGCACCCATCGAGTATATGGACATGACACCCATGGATACTTTGCATATCCACTGGTGTATTATATTCTATTGTAAATTTTATAATATTATTGATCTTTGTCGGATACTTGAGTGGGGAAGATATTATTACAAGTCATATATACTTACCTTAAAGAACTTATAACTTTGTACCCACTATTAATTTTTCCCTTCTCATCGAATTCTATTCCAGGGTTTAATACTTCTTATGTTAAGTTACTCTTTCTAAATCCATCTTACTGTACATTATTAATTTGATTGGGTCGATTATACCATTAATTGTGATTTGATAAATTTATTCTGCTCTGGTGTGCATCCAAGATGAGACTGCTAGAAGTAAAATTCAGAATCTACAATACTTAATGATCTCAAATTTGTGGGACTCAACATCTCTCTGTAACTCGAAATGATTAATCAAAATTGTCATGTGATATTTTTTATTTGGCTTTGGAAAATATATTCCTTTCGTAATCCAGGGAAATTTTTATATATTGACAATATAATTAAAATATATCTATTTTTAATATTATTTCAATATTTTATTTTAATATTGATTTTTTTTTTCTTTTCTTTTCAAAAAAGGTATTTTCTCTTTTTTCTCCCATGACGCTTTATTCCATCCTTACTTATTGTTTTTCTATAACTCAGTGATTTAATATATTCTCTCTCCTATCAGATTAAATCTTACTGATTAACTCCTAGGTATTTTTGGAAGTTATTTAAGGGAAGATTATTTTGACCTTGTCCACCAACACTTGTTTCCAGATCTTTGCAAGGATCTCTCAGCTCTAGTGTTTCTTTCCTAAGTAACTTCCATATTTTCTTTCCATTAATAAAACTAATTTATTACATTATCATAATTTATTGTTCACCTTAATTCAAATCCATCATGGCTTTCTATCCATCACATCTAAAAACAGTTTAGTCTTAAACAAAAATATATTTACATATAAATAGAGGGGTATTACATTCCCCCTCCCTCGCTCCCCCCCCCCCCCCCCCCCCGCCCCGCCCCGCCCCCAAATTTTTTTAATTAACATTGTCCCCGATGTTTATTTTTCATTTGCTTTATTTATGGAATAATGTTGGGTATGATTCTTTAATTGTATCCTCTCAATCCCATATATATTCCTTCGGTGTAAAGTTCCTCCATTGCACCTTAACCTGAGAGGCGACTAAATTCCAAAGAGAGATCTTTTTCCAATCTAATATGAAGAGTGGCTCTGGAAGGAAATCTCTTTTGGGTTCCACCTATATCATATTTCAATAAATTACATGAGAATTATCATCAACATATTTTTTTAATAAAGAAACATGAAAAACATTGTGCACTTTAATATGGCTGGGAAAATTGAGTTGATATGCTACTAGACCAATTATCTCTAAGATTTCAAAAGGTCCACAAAATCGTGATGCTAACTTTCCACATATCTTGGTTCTTAAGGTACTTTTCCTCGGTTTTAGTCTTAAGTAAACATGATCTCCAATCTTAAATTCTTTATGAATTATTTTCTTGTCTGCATAAATTTTATGCCTATCCTGTGCAATTTTTATGTTCTATCTAATCTTCTGTACTAGTTGTTCCATTTCCTACAAAGAATCCAATCCTAATATCAATCTTTCCTCTGGTTGACTCCAAATAAGGGGTGTATGACATTTTCTTCCATACAAAGCTTCAAAATGACTATTTTTATTGAATTTTGGTAGTTTTTGTTGTATGAAAATTCTGCTAAATGCAGAAAGTCCTCCGATTTGGTAAGCCTGTCCATGAGTTACATTTGAAACATATCTTCCAATATATGATTGGTTCCCTCTGTCTGTCCATACATTTGAGGGTGGTATGTTTTGTTGAAATATAATTAAGTTCCCATGCCCCCAAATAGAGCTTTCCAAAACTTGGAGGTAAACTTAACATCCATGTCTAAAACTACCATTTTCGGCACTCCATGCAGTCGAAAAATTCCCTTCATGAAAATATTGGCAATCTATGTTGTTCCATAAGTAGATTGCACCAGTATAAAATGTATTTCTTTACTCAGAGTGTTTTCCACCACCATGATGGAATCATGTTGTCATTTTGTCTTTGGTAATATTGTAATAAAATACAATGAAATTAATTTCAATTTCCATTCAGGAATGGGAAGTGGTTCAAAAATCCAACAGGGTGTTGGTATCCCACCTTTACCTATTGACATTATATACATTTTGCTAAGTATTTTGCCACATCCCTTTATAGGCCCAGCCAAAATAATTATTTCCTTAATTTTGTTATCATCTTTTGATATCTGAGATGGTTTGCATATGGTTTCTTGTGATACTCATCTGGTATCGTTTGTTTTAAGATACTAACATTGAGAACATACAATCTATTTCTATAGGTTAGAAATTTTTCAAAAAGTTTAGCATATCCTGGAATTCCCATTTGCTACAATTTCTGTTGAATTTCCAGGTATCTATGATTTTGTTTTTTTGAGTTTTTAATCTATTCTACAAAATTTTACTAACACTGCTAACAGATATTCCCATTAAATCATGTGCATGTCTATTTAAGGAATCCGTTATTTTATTTATTTTCCTTTTATGTATTTAATATTAAATTTGAACTTACTATGGAAAGCCAACCACCTCGCTTGTCTAGCATTAAAATACGGTTGGGTGAAAGAATATTTCAAGTTGATATGATCTTTCACCAGAGTAATTTTTTTAATAAAAGTTAGTGTCTCCAAATCTTTAAAGCATGTATTAATGCAACCAACTCTAAATCATAAAAATCATAATTCTTTTCGTGTGTTTTTAGTTTCCTAGATGCATAGGCCACTACAACAATTTCCTACATCAAAACTCTCCCATGGCCTTCCAAACAAGCATTAGTGCAAACAATTAATTCCTTGTTTAAGTATACAATTTCCAGTATAGGAGCTACTATCAGTAATTCTTTGAATTTATCAAAGCTTTCCCGATATTTGTTTTTCCACTCAAACTTTGTTCCCTTTTTCTGTAAAGAGGTGATACGGTAAGCCATTTTAGGGAAAGCTTCTATAATATTCAATAATATCCAGTGATTCGCATAAATGAGGGGGAAAATGACACATCCTTAGGCCCTGGTCCAATTTAAAATAACTCTAACCTTCTCAAGATCAACAGATAGTCCCTCCTTTGAAATGATGTGACCCAAATGTTCTAGTTTTCCTTTATAAAACTCACATTTGCTAAGTTTCGCATATAGATGACGTTCTCTTACAGTTTATAGTACTAATTTCATATGTTCTTTGTGCTCTTCTTCATTCTTGGAATATATTAATATATCATCTATAAACACCAGTAAAAATTTATCAAGGTACTTATGAAGTACATTATTATTAAACACATAAAGGTTGTCGGTGCATTAGTAAGACCAAAGGGTAACACTACGAAATTGTAGTGACCATATCTTGTTCTAAAATTTTCCTTTTGAATATCTTCATATTTTATTCGTAACTGGTGTTACACAATCCTTAAATCAATATTTGAAAATATAGTTGCTCCCCTCACTTGATCAAACATATCATCTATACGGGGCAATGGGTATATAGATTTAATGGTTAACTTATTAAATTGGAGATAATCGATGCACATTCTAAATGTACCATCTTTTTTCTTGACGAATAGTACAGGGGTGCCCCATGGTGAGAAACTAGGTCTAATGTAACCCTTATCTAAAAGTTCATGTAACTGCATCTTCAGTTCCAATAGCTCTAATATCCTCAATCGAAAAGGAGATCTAGACATTGGGGTGGAACCTTTTACTAAATTGATGGATAAATCTATGTCTCTATGGGGAGGTAAACCTTTGATTTCCTCTCGAAAAACATCTTCAAATTCACTAATGACTAGAAGTGTCTCTAAATTTTCCTTTTTTGTTTGTTGTTTATTTATTTCCACCTACACCATGTATATCTGAAATCCATTTATTTCACTCCCTTTCAGTTGTAAGGATGAGATTTTTCTGACTAATATTTCTTTTGGTGTACCTTTAATTAACTGGGTTTTCCCATCTTGACTCACACAACTTACTATTTTGTCCAAAAAATTTATAATTTCTCATTGTTTCTCCAACCCGTCCATGCCTATTAACACATCATAGGAACCTAAAGGAATAATGTTTAAATTTACTTACTTGGAATATCCATGTAAGTTAATGAGACATTTTCTTACTTAACTGGTTATATTTCTTTTTGTATCGATTGCTAACTATACCAACCATGCAGTCTTGAATTTTTCATATTTTAATTCACATTTTTCCACAAGTTGGTGACTAATGTAGCTTAAACTAGCCCATGGATAAAATAAAATAGAAAAAAAATGGTTTAAAATTGTACATTCAATCTCAATCATGGTAGATTTATGCTTAGCTTATATGTCCTCTAGTGTAGCACTCATCCTAGGAATGTTTCTGGTATTATCATTCACAATTGTTGCTTTGTGGAAAACTTTAATATTATGAATAGATCACAGATTATGTGGTAATTCCATCAATAGGTGTGGTTCACCACAACACCAACACTTCAACGGTTCTCTCTCCTCGACCCCATTGCCATTTTTTTTGTTCATCTCCATGGGTTTTGACCTAGTTTGAGACTGTGTCGACTTATTTAAATTTCCCTTGTTGAATTCCTTCTGCCGATGGTCCTTCTTAAAATCCTTAAGCTAATAAGGTTTCTATATTTTTTGTACTCATTACAATCAATTTTCTATCTTTGCTTTTCCAATTTTTTAAGCCTTCACCTCTATTCTTGAGTTGTTGGTAGCATAATCTTGCTTTTCTTACTACATCATCCATTGTCTTAGGGTTGTTGAACTCAATTATTTCTTTGTAAGGAGATGGTAAGTAGTTCAAAATTCATTTTAATTTTCCTTTCTCCTCTTTAATATAAGGACATACCGCAATAAATTGGTAAATTTTTCCACAAACTCGTCCATTGTTAATTGCCCCAACCTTAACTCGTGAAATTAATTGGCACAGTCATAATAGTATCTTTCATTCAAATATCAAGATTTAAACTCTTTCTGGAATTCCTCCCAAGAAAATATTTTTTCCTCCAAGGTATGGTTAATTTTTTCCTCTTCCCATGAGAGATCAACTTTGCATTGCAGTTGATAAATGGCCAATATGGCCTTTAGATTACTATCATACTCATAAAATTGAAAATACTTGGTCATGTTTAGAATCCAAGCCTTTCCATTCTCCTCCTTTTCACCATAAAAATTATGGGGTTTTATCTTCTGAAACTCCCCTTGCAGTTCCATCGTCCTATTTCTCTTCTATGCTTTTGAGTAAGTCATATCAGAATAACCTCTACTTTCAGACCTCTCTAACTAAATCTCAACATTGGTTCTTTTTGGTGCCTCGAGTTCAATTACTCTATGATTATACTTTTCTGTCAATTCTATTATATTTATTTCTTGCTCTTCACTATATTTTAGCAAGCATTCAATACTACTTCTAAGATGAGCCAACTCTTGTTGAGATTTCCGATAGCATATATTTAAATGAGAAGTTGGTGGGGTACTTCCATTTCCCAACTCAAAGTTAAATTATTCACCAATTGTAATGGTTGGTGGGGAATTCTCCACCATTCTCTGGTGGCCTACTTCACTGAAGTACTTTATAAACAATACAACATACACTTCATTTCATGTTTACACTTCTACACATATTTCATTTTTAATATGATGGATCCTTCTAATCTCAGTGTTGAAACTGAGTCTTTGATACCATTTGTAACATTCCTTCATCCACACACACACACACACACACACACATATATAAATTTTATATAAAAGATGTTCCCAAATTTCCTTATAGTAGTTACTCAAATCTTACCACTTCTTTCCTTATTGGTTTTGATCTCATGATGACATTAAAACACTTCCATAATTATATGAACTCGTTGTGGTCGAAATTTGTTATTAACATATAATTGTGGTACTTGTAACTCTTTTAATATTGTTTATTGTGCAACTTATTAAGAATGGGGTTTGGAAGAAGTATAGTTATACGACGTGGCACTTCCATTTAAATGTTTGTGGAAAATATCCCATTTACTAATTCCAAAAGTTATGGCATTTATCCCCAGTCCATGGTATACATAGTTATGCATGAGCATTAATACAAGTTCTTATATGTGGTTGGGTGCATGATGTTATTTTAAACTTGATATTCGAATGAAAGTAACAAGGAGTGTGGGTCATAATCTACATTAAGTTCCAATGCAGTTTTTGTTACATGTTCTCGATGTATAACCAAGGTTTATATGTGAACCCGCTCTCCTTTATCGACACTTTAGGAAGTTATTTCATTCACTTGATTATTTACTAGAAATGTTCATATAGCATACTTTGGCTCTCGTTCTTGAATGGTTTTGTTCAAGGTATACTAGGCCCATTTGAACTTCACATGGCCTATTGTACCCTCCACTTGACTACGGTTGGATTTGAGTTGTATTCAATCCAATGATGAGCATAACTCCTCCTCCCTTACCCTAGCCATGAGGATTGCAGCTTGCCACGTTTGAGAAACTTATAACCTTGGCTCCATGGTGTCGAGCTCCTGTAACATCGTCATGATAGGAGGAGGAATGCTAATATTCAGGGTTTTCATTCAGGTCATTGTGGCATCCACTAGAGGCCTATGCACTTCCACCTTTGACTAGTGTGGTAAATTATAGCATCATAGTTAGTTTCAATCTCCTTATATTTGACTGGGTTATTTAGTGCTAAGTTACTCACTATTTTTTTTCCTTTTCTATGTTGATATAGGAAACTAGGTGGATTACCACTCTCAATCTGACATTCAACCGAGAATTGCATGGTGATGTTGTGATGTCCAAATGAGCTTCTAGGTCATTTGTATTTATAGGCTTCTAAGGGGTTTGAAATGATATCGATTTGATGTTGAGGTCGACCTGTCCAAATGTGCATGAGTGAATCCGACCTGATCCAATATCCATGAGTTGGTGAAAAAACAAAAACTATTTTTTTCTTATCTGAACGAGGTGATCTTTAGGCCAATATGGTTCCTCTAGAAACGAGGAATGAAATGCCATCATCATCTCCATAAAATGATTAATCCAAAGTGGAATTTGTCTGGAGTTGCATAATTTTAACACTCCCTCTCAACTAGGCAGAATTCCACCTGTAAAACATGTCCATCAATCAATGTGTCATCCTGTCATCGTGTGTAGAGATATTCTAAACTATTTCTATAAAAAAAATCTTGAATATAAAAAAGAATAATCATCAAGGAGAAAAATCTACCACCCTCTATCTAATGAGCTACTACCCGAAATCCCAATGAACGGGGTACTACCTCGAAATTTTAGAGGGCTACTACCTAGAAATATGTCTTCAAACTACTACCTGGAAATGTTAATATTCTACTACCTGAAAATGTGTCATCATGTCACTACCCTAAAACATCATCAAGCTATTACCTGGAAATGTCATCGAGCTACTACCTAAAATGTCATGGGGGAGCTGCAACTCAACCCATATCAAGAAATAGGTGATGTCAGGGAGCTACTAGTCAACCCATATTATCTCTTACATATCTTCCCATAAATGACCCATAAGATTCATGTGGTAGAAAACCTGCATCATAATCTACCTTGGACGCGACACCCAACTTACCAAGAGGTAAGGATCACACACCTCTAAGCCTCCTCAACTTTTGGCCACATGAAAAGGGATAATCCCAACAAGCCTAGCTTGTGGGTATGATGCCATTGTGGGTATACTCTTCAAATACCAAGATAGGGTGAGCTACTCCAACTCTATGGGTAACACTTAGGGGAGACACCCAATTGTCCAGAGTTACCTCAACCCTGGGATCCCTCTATCTCAATTCCTCACCCTAGGAGCTTAGATAGAGGGGAAGAGTATGAATCAATGTCCCTGATCAGTGCTACACCTTATAAGGAGGGGTCACATCCGTCAGTCCAAGCTGCTCTCTGAAGACCAAGAACTTCCCTTTCAACAAATTCTTGGTGCGAATATTTGAAATCTACTCATCTGTCAATATGTGATGGAGACAGATGACTCATCTATGTACCATATCATGAATGAAGTGATATCAGATCTCTATGTGCTTGGAATTTTCATGAAATACAATATTCTCTACTAGACATATCCCACTCTCTTGTCGCAATATATCAATTTAGTTTCTAGGACTTGCTCAAATATCTCTCCAAAGAGCTTCCTCAACCAAACTGCTTCACAGCTAGCCATGTTAGTGACAATATACTCTGGCTTAGTGGTACTCAATGCTACAAAATTCTACTTCCTACTCATCCAAGATATCATGGTAGATCCAATACTAAAACAACATCTAGATGCATGCTTCCTGTCGAAAAAATTTCCCGCCTAGTCAGCATCGGTGTATCCATGAATTTGAACATCTACAATAGAGTAACTGATACCAAGTGTAATTTTCCCCTGCAAATATATCAAATTTATTTGGCAACGATATAATTTGCATAAAGAGGCTCAGTCATGAATTGAATCAACGTGTTAATTTCATAGCATATGTCTAGATGGATGTTCACAAGGAACATCAAAGCACCAATCAACTATTTATACTCGGATGGATTCGCCAAATCGGGTTCTGCGGATTCTCCACATAATTTCTTGAAATTTATTTCTATCGATGTGGGTAGAGACCTACATTTTTTCATTCCAAAAATTTACAGTATCTTCACAACATATTTTCGAACTGAAAGGAAAATCTCACCAAGCCTTTTACACACCTCAAGACCTAGAAGGTAATGCATGAGTCCAAGGTTCTTTTTTTTTGAATTCAGAGGCTAGCTCCCTCTTACACCATCATAATAGGCTCACTACTTGTCATGAATAGATCGTCAACATATAAAACTAATAACAACGACATACCTTGGAATTCCTTGAAGTAGAGGTTGGGATCGACATTGCTTCTCGTGAATCCCAGCTTCACCAAAGAAATGTTTATGCGGGAGGACCATGCTCTTGTGGCTTGCTTCAAACCATATAATTCCTTCTTCAATATACAAATGTATGTTCTTCAATCCTCTACTTTAAATTACTATGGTTGGTCAACGTACACTTATGCTTGTAGCATTCCATGGAGAAATGAAGTCTTTACGTCCATTTGATCAAGGGTCCATCCTTGACTTGAGGCAAGAGAAACTATCGAATGAATGGCTGTATATCGAGCCATCAGTCAAAATATATCATCATAATCTTCTCCCTCTTTCTGGAAGAATCATAGAGCCTTGAACCTCACCTTGTGATTTTCAATGCTTCCATAAATTTGATTCTTGATGTTGAATATCCACTTCAAATTTACCATGTATTTCTCCTTTGGTCTCATCACAACATCCCAAACATAATTCTTCATAATAGATTCATATTATTTGGTCATATCATATTTCTATACTTGTTCTCTTATGAGTTCTTTGAATGTGGAAGTTTTGACTTGAATCATTGTTCTCATGGCTACAATATATCCCTAGTACCTGTATGGCTTCTTCCTTTCTCTAAACGATATTTGAACATGCACATGCCTCTTAGCATCCTATAGCGTTTCACGAAGCCAAAGTGGTATCTTCCTAGTAGGAGGATTACTAGGAGGAGAATCTAAGGGACCCATGGGCTCCATGGGATCATCAACAATATCGGTATCAGATTCGGGCACAAATGGGCCATCCAAGATATCCATATCACAATTATTCTTGGATTGAGGAAAGAAAGGAAGGTCTCCAAATTTTCCAAGTGTGACATGTTCATAGAATGCAACATTCCTTCTGATTTCTACCTTCCTTTGAATAGGAATATATATTCTAAATGCTTTAGAATTTTCACAATAACCAAAAATCATAACTTTTCTTCCAGTGGCTTCCAACTTCTTTATTTTCTCTTCTGGAACATGAAAGTATATGGGGCAACCAAATATACGAAGATGACTCACATATGTCTTGACACATGTGAACACTTCTTCAGGTAGTTTTTTGTCTAATGCTTAATGATGAGTCACCCTATTTTGAACATATACTATAGCATTTGTTGCTTCTCCCCAAAGAAACTTTGGTATCTTTTTATCGTGTAGCATGGCACAAGCAGCTTTTACAATGAACTTGTTGTTCCTTTTGACTACTCCATTTTTTTTGGGAGTATATGGTGTAATTTTCTCCTTCTTGATTCCTTCCTCATTTCAAAAATCAATGAGTTTATTTGAAGTGTATTCTCCACCATTGTTCGACTCGAATATTTTGATTTAATTCCCTCTTTGATTTTCAATCAAAGCTTTGAACTCCTTGAAATTTTCAAATGCTTCATCCTTATGCTTCAGATAATATATCCATATCTTTCTTGAAAATTAATTAATGAAGGTGATAAAATAGAGATTGTTTCCAAGAGAATGTATGAGTATCATACCACTCAAGTCAGAGTGAATGAGATGGAGGATGTCATTTTTCTTGCTTTTACTAGAGAGGAATGGTCCCCTTGTCATCTTTACATTGGCACATCCTGTACATACTCCATCATGTTGAGCTTGAACCTTTGGACCACTGATACCATGTTCTCCAATTCCGTAAGTGCATCAAAATGAAGATGAGCTAACCTTTGGTGCCATAATTCACTTATATTATTTGTATTATGAACTAATGCCAATAGTGGCCTTCCAGTGACCTTGTAAAGTCCTTCATATCTTGTTCCCAAAGTGAATGCATCTTAATATGAGTTACAACGAGCCAAGTAAGAAATTTTCCCTTGATGAAGGCAACCCTCATCTCTTTTTCTTCCAAATCAAAGATTGATACCAAATTCTTATTCAACCCAGGAATATACATTACATCATGCAATATAATAGATTCCCCTGAATTAAAATGAAATTTTACGGATCCAAAACCTTTGACGTGATGAGTGGAGCTCTCTCAAAGAATGATTTTCAAATTTGTCTCCCTCTCTACCAAGTTAGAGACAACTTATGTCTACTCGTGTTTTGATATTTCTAACCTATTTTGTTGTGCAGAATGGGTGATCCCTTTGGATGGAATTCCCTTATGTTTTCTTGGCGTTGTATTGTTACTCGTCTTTTTTGAGTTTATTAATATATTTTCAAGTGTATGTTATTGGTAGTCTTTAGTGTTATAGGAAAAATACCACCAAATAATAATAATAATCTCTCTCCATTGCACATTCAACGAATGATAGGGTGCTTCAACAGAAACCCATCCTAAACAGCTACCTAGTCAATTATGGTGATTTATAATTATTTTTTATTCAATAATGTTGGTATATTTCCATAGACAGGGTTTTCACTAATTGGGTTCCACTATTGCGGGTAACTCCAACCCCTGCAGGCTTAAGTTTTTCTTTAAAGTCCAAGCGATTATTATATTGTTTTCTTCCACTAGCTAACCTCCCCTACTTGGGCCTAGGTCAGTTCCCCTGTATAACTTATGCTTCTCGGAGGAATAGTTCACGCATAAATGGATAATGGTTTTCTTTCCTACTCAGTGTAATTTTTCCCTCATTAAGGGCCACTACAGGTTTCCTTTTTCTCTTTCTAGTCTAACCACAAAATTAGGAATTGGAACCATTTATTGAAATAGGATTTGGTTCTAATTGTTAAATGTATACATATACATAATAGAGGTTTACACCTCCAACTAGAGCTTGACTAAATTCTTATCCGTGGGAAGTTTCTGTCGATTTATTTTGTTCAAATCGAATGCATTTTCATATTTTCTTTACTATGGTTATATATTTCCTTATTTTATGAGTTATGTAACATTTGTCTATATGCAAAGATTTTCATATGAATGCTAGTTTTTTTTTTCCATCTTTCAGTTATGTCTAGTAATTATATACAATGGTAGCTTTTGGGTGTAATCCTTATATATTTCGAATTCAATATGACTTTTTTTTTCTCTCATCTTGTTATTCACTCTAGTTTTTACTGGTAATATAATTAATTTACCCTTTTCTTCATTGAAGTGTATACACATAATGTAGGGTAAATATCATAGACCTGTTTATCTATGTTGAGTATTTAGATGTGAACAATATCCTCCCAATATTTTATAAATATTTTGAAGGATTTATGACTATGTATCTACCATGGAAATTCTCCATCTAGACGGGTTCTATATCGAGGGTTTTTCAGTAATATTGTGCAAAGTTTTTTTTTTCTTTTTTTTTTCGAATCTATATTTCAATAAATTGTAAATTCGAATAGTACTAGTGCCATTGTTGGCAGTGAAAATTTTTTATCTTCCTTGCACGAACCTTTATGAAAATCCTTGGAATTTTAATGCCGGCCTTAACTATTCCCTTCCTTCCTTCATCTTGAGGAAATCTCAACAATGACTACAGCCATTGAGTATGTGGAAAACAAAACCATGGATACTTTTCATATCCACTGGTGTACTATAGTTTACTATAAATATTGGCATTATGATCAAATATGTTGTTCTTGATGGCAACCCACTTGATGATTTGTCCTTGATAAGAATAAGATATGAAAATTATGTATCTATAGGTCAGTTTAGATGTGGCAGAGAAAATCACTCCAGTTAGGATAAATGTAAATGTATACCCAGGTTTGATGAAGAGAAGTTGCATATACACTGGGTACAAAGGGGCCAAATTATGTATGTCTTTTCCGCTCTAAAATTATGATACCAGGGGGCATTATCATGGTATTATCCCATAGTATTGAGTGTTGTATTGTCTATTTGATTTCGTCCAAGAATACCATCAACACTTGTGTGGTTTTGGCTCATGGTATTGGTAAAGGATAAAACTGTATAAGGAGATGAAGATAATAGATCATATTAAGGACTTCTTCAAATTTGTAAACCCATTTGGTTGGGTAGTTGAGTCAAAATTTGTAAACCCACTTGGTTGGGTAGTTGAGTCAAATATGTAATTCCACTTGGTTGGATCATTGATGTAAGTATGAGTCCTTGGTGATAGGAAAGGTCTTACTCGGTTGAGTTATAGTTTCATGTAATTCATTGAAAAATATGTCTGAATATTAAGCTTGAACTCAAGGGGAGCATGGTAAATTCAGTGCACATCAGATCTACAGAGCTCTTCTTTCTACAAGGGAAGAGAAAACCTTTTTTTGGTATTAATCTGCCATTTTCCCTTTATGTCAAAGGGGGAGAGTAGCTTGGTGTTTGAATAATGTTTATGATTAATGTATCTATCTATTGCAAAGATCATACACCAAAATGGTCGCCATAAAGTCCAAAGGGGGATATTTTTGGCATTATGATGAAATATGTTGTCCTTGATGGCAACCCACTTGAAGAGTTTTCCTTGATAAGAAGAAGATATGAAAATGATGTATCTACAGGTCAGTTCAGGTGTGGTAGAGAAAATAAATCTAGTTAGGATAAATGTTAATGTATACGCAGGTTTGATGAAGTGAAGTTGAGTACACACGCGAGTACGACGAGGCCAAGTCACGTATGCTTTTGCGCTCTAAAATTTTGATACCAAGGGGAATTACCATGGTATTAGCCCACAATATTGAGATTTTTGTCGTTTATTTGATTCCGTCCAAGAATACCATTAGCACTTATGTGGTTTTGGCTCATGGTATTGGTAAAGGATAAAACTATATAAGGAAATGAAGATCATAGTACAAAGGTGTGGATGTGTTTGGGTATTGAATGAATACTTCACTCTGAAGTATATCTGCATGGAATTGGCTCCAATTTATTAATAGATCTAAAGTAATAATGCACCTATGAATACAATGATAGATTAGGATCTCTTGACCTAAAATGACTATGTATTTGCTAGATCTGTTTATGAAATGTTTAGATCTGTGATCTGGCAAATGTTTGCTGAAGTGAAAGGTAATATCTGAGCTGATTGTTTATTCTGAAGAGTCGCAAAGTCCTGTAATTTTTGCAGATATATACGCAGGTTCATCTTTATAAAAGCATGTATATACGTGGGTTCAGTTAAGCAAAAGCACGTATGGAATCTAGGGTTTTACTGAAGTGTGAGGAATAAATTTTTGATCTGTTTTATTGTATTAATGTTGTCTGTCAATGATGTCTTCATACAGATCTAGGTTGTTTGAATACTGATTATACTGCTAGTTAATTATGATTAAAGATTAGTGGTTGGTTGGTTGATTGATGATTAAGTGAATGATTTGATACGGTTATGAGTTTCAGTTTGATGTATGTTCTTTGAGCTTAAATGTGTAGAGTGGGTCCAATATGAAAATTTGATGAAAAGAGGCCTACAAGTTGTGTTGTGTTGAAACGTGGTCTGCAGTGGTGTTGAGGGTTGGAGCCTTCAATAAGGGGGTCATAGCTCCCTTCCAGTTGTTGTTGGTAAACGAGATCAGGAGGTAGTAGCTCCCTTCTGGGAGTGGCTGGCAAACGAGAAGCAGGGGGTCATAGCTCCATTCCAGTGGTAACTGGTAAACCAGATCAGGGGGTTGGAGCTCCCTTCCAGCAGTAGCTGGAGAACGAGAGAAGGTTTCAACCTTCTACAGGTGGGTGCCTACGTGCTGGCATGAGTTTTCACCAGTACAAGATTGTAAACAGTTTTCTTTATAATAAATATTGAAGACATAGATGACAACAACAGCGGTTTTCTCCCGAATTGGGTTTCCACCTTAAATCCTGGTGTTCATGTTTATTTCTTATGTCTGATGATTTACTCTGTTCTTATTTCCCATGCTTACTATTTACTAAGCATCTGATGAATGAATGACGCATTGATCTAAGTAAAGAATTATCTGCATAATAAGATCTCTGGTCATACACAAATTTGCTTAAAGATAGCCGAGTGCATATGCTAATTGGGTTCATTAAAGTCGTGTATAGAAATGAGTAAAGAAAAAGTAAAAGTCTACATTGAATATTGATTCACCCCCCTTAGTATTTTTCCCAATAGTGAATTTTCCAATATTCTTGATATTTATTGATACTTGAATTGGGAAAGATCTTATTCTAAGTCATTTATACCTACCTTAAAGAAATTATAACTTTGTACCCATGATTAAATGTTTCCTTCTTGTGAAATTTGATTCTAAGGTTTAATAATTCTCATGTTAAGTTACTCTTTCTGAATTCATCTTACTGTACATTATTTAATTTGTTCAAGTATACCACCACTATTATTTTGATAAATTTATTCTCCTTTGGCATGTATCTAAGATGATACTGCTAGAAATAAACTTCGAAATTTACAGTACTTAATGATTCCAAATTTTTTGGACTTAACATCTCTCTATAACTCGAAATCAAAAATAAAAAATTTCGACAATATCTTTCCTTGAGATATTTGATTCGACTTTCGCGAATCTATTCGTTTTTTAATCTAGGGAAAATTTTATACATTGACTATATCAGTCAAATATGGACAATACCCACGGAATAATCTAAGTATCAAATCGTGTTTTAATATATTATCCCATAGATTACCGGTTCCTACTCAATTCGTAGTTGTAGTTAATCACTCATCGTATTATGAAATTTAATTATTCCTTTATTTTCTTAATGTATCCTATCCTTCCAGAGGGAAAATTATGTAACTTGGAATTTACACTAATTCGACTCGTGCACGCATAGGTATTTAGAATACAACATAAACTAGAGGTAGTTCACCATAATAAAACATAAACATACAAACCAATAACATACAAACCAATATATAGGTTTCAGGTAACAATATAAATTTCCTTCATACACTGCTCCGCCTCCTCTAATTTCACTAGATTAAACATCCGCATATAACACACTCATAAGCAGTTAATTATCCATAGATTTATACTGTACTTATTCATTTTCTATCCACATGCATGCCCAATAATTACATAGCCACTCCACCGTTACATGCACAGTCATTTAGGTAACCAATAAGATATAAAAATGCAATTATACTAGAACATATAACAAGTACTATCAATCCTATTTTCATGCTTACAAAATAAACAAAACGCTCATTTTTTTCCATATAACAAATGATTAATAATTATCCATAATTTCTAACCGTACTTATAAACTGGATCTTCACTTGAGTGGATCACTTTCTTCCCAACCTTGAACTCATTCCTTCAGTTCCCTTCGAGCTAAGATGTGCTTTTTAGAGAATCAACAACTCCTTGTGATCCCAGATAGTGTATTTTTATACACTACTCCCCTAGAAGATTTTTTTGTTAGAAGTGTTCCGTTTTTTATGGGTTTGTCAACCCACTTGGCTAGGCTTTTTGTTGTTGTTTTTTTTTTAATCCGAAAAAAGTATTTCCTCTTTTTTCTTTAAATCTCACTCTTCTCTTTCGCAAAGCTTTATTCCACCCTTACTCAGTTTTTTTCTACAACTCAAGGATTTAATATATTCTCTCTCCTATTAGATTAAATCTTGTTGATAAACTCGCAGGGAGTTTTAGGATTTGATTAAGGGAAGATTGTTTTGATCTCATCCACCAACACTAGTTTTTGTATCTTGACAAAGATCTCTTAACTCTAGTGTTTCTTTCCCAAGTAACTTGCATATTTTCTTTGCAGTAATAAAATTCATTTATTACATCATTATACTTTATTGTTCACCTTAATTCAAATTTGTCATTGCTTTTTAGCCATCGCATCTACAAATAATTCAATCTAAAAGAAAAATATATTTACATTGAAATATAGTAGAATTACTATATGTATAGTATCCCAAAGTAATCCAATAGTCCGCCTAACATGTAGCTATCGGTAAACCTCTAGGGGTCTATGACCCGTCCTTCTCTTTGTAAATCATGTTACAATAGGTGGGGAATTTGAAACTTGGATCTCTCAATTTTTCTTAGGACTTACATTACTTCGATTACCAATTGAACTCACCCTCGGACAACATTGGATTTATATTTTTTATATTAATATTAGGGTTTAATATTGTGACCTTGGAATGGTACAAAAATTTATACAATCTCGCATTGTGACAAACATTGTCACAATGTGATAATCAATCTGGCAATCATTGTCACAATGTTACATTACATTGCAATTTATTCAACGTTGCATTACAACATTACAAAATTAGGGTTTAATATTAGGGTTTATGATAATGGGTTTGGTATTAGGGTTTACAATATTTAGTTTAATTTTAGGTTCAATATTGATTTTATAATATTGGGTTTAATATTAGTGTTTATACTATTTGAATTAATATTAGAGTTTGAAATTGTGACCTTAGAATGGTACAAAATCTATCCTACATCACATTATGACAAATATTACTGCAATGTGACTATCAATCTAACAATCGTTGTCACAATGTTACATTATATTGGAATTTATTCAACGTCATATTAGAATATTACAAAATTATGGTTTAATATTAGGGTATATAATATTTGTTTTAATATTAGGGTTTATAATATTTCGTTTAATATTAGGGTTTATACTATTGATTTAATATTAAGGTTTAATGTTACAATTTATAATATAATATCAGGTTTAATATTAAGGTTTAATATTGAGTTTATAATAATGGATTTAATATGAGGTTCAATATTAGGGTTTATAACATTGTGTATATATTATTGGCTTAATATTAGGGTTTATAATATGAGGTTCAATATTGAGATTAATATTGTGTTTATGATATTGGATTTAATATTGTATATAATATTGTGGTTTATAAATTATGTTTTACAATGTTGCATTACATTGCAATTTATTCAATATCACATTGCAACATTAAAAAATGGGAGCTTAATATTAGTGTGTATACAGCTTGAGTGGGCCTAATGGTTACGAGCATGTATTTCCTTCTAAGAGGTCACAAGTTCAAAATGAGAGGGGGTAGAGTATGTATGCATTTGTAGATTTAGCAGTCAAAATGTTGCGTGAAGGTGGGTCCCTTGTCCCTCAAACAAGGGGGCTCATACACCAATTTGGTGTATGGCTTGGCTGTGACCTTAAAATTGGATAATTATAATTATAATTATATTGGGTTTAATATTAAGTTTAATGCTAGGGTTTAATATTAAGATCTATAATATTGTGTTTAATATTAAGACAACTACATTAATAAATGTCATTAATATATGTCAATAGACGCATACTAACTAGACGCACAACCACATTACTAGGGATAGTTGATATACACCAATAGACATATATCAACCACATTAATAATTATTAGATTTATAATAAAGATTTAATATTAGTATTAATATATAATAATACTAAAACATTAGTATATTAGAGATTTTATTATGGTTATATTATAATTTTAATATATTAATATATTATAATTATAATTATAATATATCAATATTATAATATTAATTAATATTGAATATAATATTATGATTTATAATATTATTGTTTATAATATTAAGTTTAACATAATGTTTGCATATTAATTAGAATTTATTCATTTATTTGAATAATTAACTTATTATTATTTATATTGAAATACAATACTAAAACTTAATACTAATATTATAATTATATATTAATTATTATTAATATTAACTTTTTGCAATACACTTAATAATTATAATAATTATTATTATGATCATTTTTATATATATAAAAAATTGTAATAAATATCTAAAGAAAAGTCCAAGGTCCAGTCTAAACCAGTCATAAAGCTGTTTATCATCTCTACCTACAGCTTCCATGGCAGTACAATTATTGAGATTTAGACAAAGACAGATGTTCTCGTTCTTCAAGCAACTCAAAAACTGTAGATCTTATCCCATTCCATCTCACTCAATTCATGCCACACAGTGTCCGTTTACACAATTACTTAAGAGTAAATTGAAATGTTTAGGAAATCAAGAAATTATTATTTTTATATAAATTTATCCTTTAAAAATGCACTATAAAAATACGAGAATGAAAAAAAGAAAATTATTAATAATGAATGAAATTTTACTTAATATTTATTTAAAGGAATTATTAAATATGAAATTATAAAACTGGTTAATCATTCGTTATAAATAAATACTTGAAGTATTTAAGAATAACCTTAACCTAAGTATGAACGACGGGAATTGAACCCGTGCATAGTGGATTCACAATCCACTGCCTTGGTCCACGTGGCTACGTCGGCCCCAGAAAAACAAGCCAATTTATCTATCTACAGTGATTTCTCACAAGAAGAAAAAACAAGCTAACGTTTGTTCGTATGTGGGTCGGTGACTCTGATAGTGGATGAACGTGTAATTGCTTTCGTCAACCTTTTAGCATAGAATACATAAGTTAGCCTCAATCAATTGGTGAGTATTGTGACTAACTAATCATCAACTATATAAATTTATTTAATCATAACTTATAAAGTGTAAACCTATGTTTAAAAATATATATTTAATATTAAGTGTTACATATCATATTTTCAATATATTCTTTTGGAAAATGAAAATATAAAATTATTGATACCATAATTTCCTATTTAATTTAATTTAAATGAATTAGAAGTTGGATAGAACGATGATCAATGGTATAACTTCTCATTAGTGCATGTAACATAAATAATTGGGAAACATAAATTGATGACCCAAACAAAATTCTTAAATAAGTATATAATTGAGGTTGGAAACAATTATAACCTTCCGTGCTAATTAGAGTTGCTAATTATTAAATTGATAAAATGAGTAACGTAATGTGAATTTATGTGAGGGCGTCAAGATGTTCAAAAAAATACCTACAATTATATATGATTTGGAATGATAACAATAAATGATAAAATTGATGTGTATGTGTGTAAATTATCGTAGGCATTACATAGAGATGTGTCATCTTTTTTTTTTCTTATTTTGCGGAATTTCTGATAAGTCTTGATTTAAGAAGGGATGTATGTAGTGCGTCGTTCTCGTTGACTAATTTGGATATTACATTTTTCTTCATATATTCTTAGGGCCCATATATTATTTTTTGAAGAATTTAGGTTGAGGATCGAGTTATTTGGCTTTTACTATTAGTGGATGTGATAATAATTGTGATATATGTTAGTTTGATGTTATGATGATAATAATTGTGATGAAGCTGTTTGAAAATTATGTCTAATCATGTGATGGATTCATTATGTCTTATTATTTACATTAGCTTCTTGTTTATAACTAGAGATTATGTTAGTTATTATGTTGTGGTGATGATTTAAAATACACAATTACAACACTCACTAACATTATTAATATATATTATCAATGGTTATTGAGTGTGGCAGAAGACCACTAAGATGCACTTTCATGTGATGATTTAATTACTTATGGTTTGATTAAATTTCATAATATTGTCTAAAAAACTTTAAAATTCAAATTAACATTATGCTATGATTACTAATGACATGTTAGTGGCTATATGAACATGTCATTTTCTTGGTCAAACGACCCACGCACGGGTGATTGGGATGTACAGATAGATGGAACTTCATGAGAGAGGTTGGACAACATCCCCGATTTCATTGTTAGCACTCCCCCGGTGACTTGGGCTGAGAATAGTTGGGATACCATTTCCTCGAAGATCGCGATGTTGTGGGGGTAGACACTAGATTGGGTCGTTCATGAGGATTTACTAGGGGAACATATCAAGGTAGATTTCTTGATATCCAAAAGAATTATTCTCATTTTAGAGGATGACATAGGAGATGAAAGTGGTTTTTATCGTCATGCCAAGTTTTTCCCCTCGTAGTCACGGGATGCCTAAAGGAAAAGTAACGTGAAAATCTTGGAATTTCAAAGAGAAATTATTGAAGGGCACAACCAACCTGACACCCTTGGCATCATGAAGGAAAAACTAAAAGATAATTAAGATTTGATAAGCATACAATGATGAGCGCTAACTCACACCATGTATTAAGTGATATATTAGAAGCAAATTAACTAAATCAAGATAAAACATTGGGATAAAGGGAGAATAGGAAGAATTATAAAAATTGGGCCAGTTGAGAAAATCTACCCTTCTCAACTTTGGAAAACATTAGGTAGATAATGTGCATTAAAATAAATATAAAGTATATAAGTGTTTTATGGCAAAGAGGAGAAGGGTACATAAAAAATAATTAGAACATTAATCCAAGGATATTTTAGCCTCATTAAGAAAAAAATAATGATTTATGAAATTAATGAATAATAATTTAAAAATAGAGAAATTTAGGTTCATGTGAAAACCTCCATGTGGAAAGAGCACAACGCAAAGATCTCCATCCAATAATTCAACTTGAGATCAACCAAGGTGTAGTTGGGGAACCAAATCTGACACCTACTAGTGGAATTCAATAATGAACAAAAAAATGACTATAAAAGGGGGATCATGAGATAATTAGAAGGAATAGGGAGTCATGTTGGGGTGAGTGAAATTATGCTTTTTAAAGAGAAATAATTTAGGATAACCTTTGTGAGAGGCTAACAAGTGGATGAGTGAATAATAAAAATTTTAGATTAATAAAAATAATTTTTTTTACATGAAGCGACAAGCATCACATCTACTTTTGAAATTCGAAGCACATTTGATTGAGATATGTCACAAACTACGAGCAAAAGGCCTATGAAAGATGTGGAAAATAGTATATTGTGGAGGTGGTTGAAAGTCTAAGAACTAGAGTGCCTACATTGAAGGATATTGCCTACTACATAAACAAGTCAGTACCACTATCATGGCTAGAAGTATACTGAGCATTCTCAAGAAATGAGATTCTGTAGATGAATAGGATCATGATGTTTCAATTAATACAAAAACGTCTTGATTTCATCAAGTTGGTTGCCCATACACCTATCTTTCCATGTACTAAGATTGTTGAATGGATTATAAAACAAACTAATGATAAAAATATGATAGTCAAAAGCATGCATGGTGCACCATTGGAATCATACATGGCAACCAAAATTATGTATATTATAAGATTCTTTGATTTCAGGATTATCTCATCCCATGATCTGAATATGGGAAAAGTAGTTTTTTTGTGCTAGCTCCCTCATCAGTATTAAAAAAATGTGATTAGGATTGTCTCAAATTAGCGAATTTAGGAGTGGGTTTATGTGTTAAGTTTTGAGTGTCTTATGAGAAATTCATGAGTTAATTAGTTGTTAAAAACACATGTATAACAAACAAGTTGCATATAAATAACACACAACAAACACATTACACAATAGCCGATAACGGAGTTCACTCCTCCTAGGCTACATCTCCATGGACCTGCTTCAAATATCTAGGCCCTCTTTGGATTAATGGTCAATTCTCTGATTAAATGCACCTTCAGTGCTCCAATGGATTTTAAACCTACTCCATTGAATTCAGAAGACCCAAAAACCTCAAAATATACTCTTGAAGCTTTGAAAATGGTCTTCAGCTGATTTAGGCATGACCTCCTCTCTTGGTGGCTCTAGGCTTATTTAATTTTCAAAGTGGAAAAATCACTTATAGAAGTGCTCCAACAGCTCTTCAACCTACACCATCATGCTCAGAGCATCCAAATCATCTAGGAATGACTCCTATTGAGCAAAAATTGGTCGAAATATGCCAAATTTATGGCTTCCTGAATATTCCCTAGAAAAACTCCTCCAAATCTGGAGCATATCTAGTTAACCCCACCAATTTTGGTAGTGGCGCCAAATCGGGTGGCTCCGCCATTTTCTCCGCCAAATTAAATTGGAGTTGAATTAAAAATTAAGTGAGGTTAAGGCAGATTAAGCGCGGTTTAAATAAAGTGCATTTAAATGAAGGATTAGTGCATAAACAAAGGTTAGGGGTTAATTAACCTTGCTTTAATCTTTAATCTTGGGAATTTGCATTAATCTCCACCATAGGTCATAACATTGTGGTCTCATGGTGAGGGGGTTGGCTCGCAGGGCTGGCCCCCTCCATTCCCCCGCTGGTCATACCATATAAAAATAAATATATGTCGAAGGAATAATATGTTAAGACCTAAAGTTGCGGCATGTTGGTAAGGTAGGCGCATTATGTGGGGGAGGTTACGGGGTTGAACAATGACCTCCGCCCAGCCTCTACATAATTTTTTTTCACCCCAAAGAATTAATATAAACCATTTAATAAACTGATTATGAAGGCAAATAACATATTTACCCTCCTCCTTTTCTCACAATGTAATTCAGAGATTACTTGTCATAACATTTAGACTACCCATCAACCTTATTACAATGAAGAATATCATCTGAGTAATTCTCCTCTTTAGATTAGGCATAGTCCTTACATTGCATAGGGTACCATCTTTATTATGCTTATATTGAACGTGTATTCATCACACGATGGACCACAATCTTGTTCTCAACTCCTTCTCATTGATCCACTTCACTGTATTAGCACATTTCCCAAGAACATATCCGCACGTGGCTGCCTTTAACTTGCATATATTCCAAATATTTTTTTATGTTGTCGTGTCAAAGAAATATCTACAATTTATATGTATTATACCCGCACTTATTTCCAATCTCAAGTCCACATTTAACCTCTGTAATACCTCAGAGAAATCCACAATTTTCTTCTTGAAATGAGCCGCAGTTCCTTCATATATATAGGGCATAGTTTCTTTTTTTAGGCCAACCATACACCTTGTATGACGGCCAACTTCTAAACTGTGTATATAGGCCGACATGTAGTGCATTTATTCCACCGTTAATGAGGTTAATATAAAGGTTGTTTAGAGAAATTTCATGACAAGGTCTTGAAGGAATTTTATTCATATACATGACTCTTAATTTACCCTTTATAAATAGAAGACAATCTCTAATAGACATGAAGAAGAAGTCTATAGACCTTTAATAAAAATATTTCTCATGAAACCCATGAAGCAAGAACAACAAAAGTACATTTTATTATCTTTGTCTTCTCCTTTACATGAGTACATAATTACATAGTCAATATGAAGACCAATCCTAGTTACACTTTTCAACACTCCCTCTTAACTGGGGAGGTATTCATACAGGTACATGGTCACTTTCAAACTGAAGAATCTCATAAGAAGAATTGGATTGTCAATCGCATATGTATAGCATCATATCAACTAGCATTTTCCTAGTGCAAGGTCTTGAATAACAACCCAAACTCTCAATGAGACAATGGGCTACAATGATGGCGAGACACGTGACTTATAGACACCATATTCATTATCTCTCCAAGGTGCATACTCCATCTAGGTTTTCCAAAAGTATGACCTTCTTGGACTATTCTTGTCTTGGATAGCTAGCCCTCAAATAGTATCGGTCCCCGACTACTCTTAGCTTGAATTCCCTATCACATTATCAAAGAGTATCGAATGCCAGATGATTTCCCAATCCTCCATTCCATCTTCCCAATTGAAGACCAGAATGATGTTTCTATCCATTCTCTCCACATTAACTACACTGATAATTACGGTTGTTATTCCTAGTCTAGTGCATAACACATGTATTAGAGAATCATATATGTCACTCCTTCTTAACTCAGGAAGGACATACATTAAGTTTCTTCCAAGCAAGAAACTTATCACCAAGCTCCCTCTCAACCAGGGACCTGCAGCAGCAATGGTGAGACACCCAGCTGCTCATGAAGAATTCCTCCCCTCGATGTCATGGATTTTGATATTGAGGAATCTTCAACCTTTGGCTTCATAGGGCAGAGATCATTCATCACTTTCATCCATGAGTCATGTCAGCTATCAGAAATTGATTCATATGAATTCCTTATCTGCTCCACCATTTATTACATGTTTCTTTCTTTTGAATCATCTCCAAGGATCTTACATCCTTTCACATGATTGGTAGCCCATCACAAATTCATCTAGATAAACATATACGTATGATATTTAAAAAAAAAAAATTACCTCGATGATGATCTTTCACCATGACATATTCCTATAGGCATAAGCATCCTTTATTCATATTGACATGTCTCCTAATGATATGTCTTGGCAAAGGTCTTCTTCTTTACCAAAATTCTATTAGAGTCTACATATCCTCCTAGGAAATATTTTAGTCACATATTCTTGGCTTTCAGATGATAAATTCCTCTTGACATGGTTGCACTTCATGATCTCTTCCTTTCGGCACTTCTTCATTCCTATGAACTTCAAATTTCCAGTTCCTTGTTCATATAAAACCACATCATATTCCATATGACTATATATTATGTTGATTTCATCTGTCTGTGCATCATGAGAGATCATGCTTCTGACGTTCATTACCTGCAACATCCTGTGTCAGCATATAAATATATATACCTCATACCTTTTTCCTTTGATTCATCCTATACAAATTTTACTAGAATGAGGAATTTCATTCCATTGACCTGCTTCATGAATATGTTATCACATCCTAATCCCAGAATTATGTAGCATAGAATTTTTTGTTGAAACCTTTCTTTTTTCTTTCTAACCAGTGAATTCCTAGAGAATTCCATTAGAAAATTTCAGAAACTATTTCCAAGATGACCCTTGACCTTGATGACTACCTTCCATCAGTATTTTTATCAGTGAGGTTTTCTAGGAGTTGTTTCACCAAGATCTCCTACCATGCTTCTATCGTGATGCTATTAATATTCATTGATAACTATCATACTATTTTACAACCAATAGAAATCACTTAAAGAGGAATATGATCTCAATCATAATAGAGATCTCTTGCTTCTTCTTTCTTATATTTCTTTGCATCAGGTTCTTCCCTCATATCTATGACATGGGCTTGTTCCTTTTTCCTCTTGTCCTTTCCAAATTTAGGACAATCCCTTTTATAGTGCCCAAGTTCATTACATCCAAAGCATCATACTTTGTCCATATTTATTCTTTTATTCCGAGGACCAAATTTTCCTAATCTTCCTTTCTTCCTAAACATGGTTGCAAAGCCTTGATTCCCTTCACTTGATCATGTAACAGCTTTGGCTTTCAATCTTGTTTCCTCTATTTTACATATAGACCATAAATCATGAAATGGTGTTGCTTATTTCTTCTCGTATAAACTTAAAGTGAAGTTTCCCAATTTTTTTGGTAGAGAATTCAGCACCACTGTAGTCATATAAGTGTTAGAAATTATTTTTCCCAGTGCCCGCAGTTGGTCTCTTATTTTAGAAATCCGCATAAAGTATGAAGTGATTCCTTCTTCTCTTGAAAATTTCATTTTATAAAGTTATTTTCTCACATAGATTACTTCTCCTATAGTACTCACTGTAGAAATTATATAAAATATGCATGTATATATCCATATTCTCCTGATCTAAAAATAATTATCTTCTTGCTAAATATAGAATCCTTCCACTGTTAATCTTTTGCGGAAATTTTAAACCTCAATTGCAAACACATGAAGCAATACAAACAATCACACATAACACAGTTGTTTAATGGGAAAGCCTGAAGCTAAAAACCCCAACTATCATATATTATGTATCATGGAGATCATGTAACAATCTCATACAAAGATTAGTAGATCAAGCTCTCAGTACAATACAATCATCACACACTAACATGAAGAAATCTGCAAATCCATGCACTAATTTCTTGCCACCTGATAGCCTGCCTCCACTGCGCAATCCCTGTTGAAGAAGACCCTTGAATGAATTCTAATTGGCCTTGCCTTGACTGTGCAATCCTCATTGGAAACTCCAATGTTTGTGTGATGCAATAAATGCATCACTATAGTCACAACAGATAGTCCATCTCACCCTTTCACCTACCTCTCCACTGGGTCTCCACTGGAACTGACATACACTATAGTTAACTGTTGTTTTTGTTCAGTCGTTAGTGATTTATTAGTTGTGAATTAATTAACTAATTAATTCACTTAACTCTCACTAGTGTATCATTCAGTTAGACTAGATACAACTAGGTCAACTGAGTTTAACTCACTTAATTGAGCTAAACTGAATAACAACTCCTATAACTACTCTTCCAACTCTGTCATAACTTTTCCACTTCAGTTCTAACTGAGTCCTTCATGGATGAGCCACCATAAAACCTAAGAATTGTGTAATTCCTTCAGCCCACTTATTTTCCATATCTGTATACTGAAATAAAGTGCTCCAAGAGAATAAGTTGATATTTAGAGTCTGATTATTATTAAGGGCTTATAATAATTGATGCATCTATTTTTAGATCGACGATCTATAAATAGACTTGGCCCAATCTTCTAAAAACAGAATTTCATCTATTTTTCCAACTTGAACAACCATCCACAAATAGCATCCCGCAACTTCTGAAATATGATCACCGTGTCTAAAAATAGACATAATCTAAAAATAGACTTACACCTAAAAATAGCCTACGGGCCCACTTAGTGAAGGTGAATTATTTTCACTAGCTCATCATCTTTTTGAATCTCAACACTCCCTCCCAACAAGATAGGGATTATCCTTCACCCTGATCCTGCCTCTATGGTATTCAAATTTTCTCCTGCCGAGCGCCTTCGTCAGAATGTCTGCATCTTGATCTTCCATAGGAATGTACTGAAGCAACATGATCTTCTGCTGCACACAATCTCTGATATGATGATACCAGATATCAATATGTTTAGATCTATCATAAAACACATGATTAATTGAGAGTTTAATGTAACCCTGATTATCACAAAGTATCATTGTAGGATCTAAAGGAGAACCGAGCAAACCGACTAGGATCTTCATCATCCAGATAGCCTCACATGTAGCTTGACTTGCTACCATGTCTTCTGCTTCCACTGAACTGAGTGCCAAGGATATTTGTTTCCTGCTGTACCAAGAAAATGTTGTAGATCTGGTACTGAAAACCCATCTTGATGTGCTCTTTCTGTCCGTTGGGTTGCCTGCCCAATCTGCATCCGTGAAGCCATGCAACTTCACCTCATCCATCTGTCTATACCATAATCCATACTCATATGTGCCCCTGAGATACCTCAGGACATGCTTGCCTACCTTCCAAAAGAGCTTGGTAGGCTTAACCATCACTTTTGAAAGCTAGTTCACCGCATAGCATATGTCCGGTCTTATATTAACTAAATACATGATCGAACCCACCAACTGTTGATAAACAGTGGCATCCACTACCTCTGCTAATGTAGCATCCTCTTTCCTCCAATTTCCTGGAAGATGAGTGTAAATAGGCTTGCAGCCTTGCATCTGAAACTTCTCAAGCATATCCCAAGCATACTTGCCTTGAGACACAAATAGTTCACCTTCCTGCTGCCATATTTCCAATCCAAGGAAATAATGAATGGGGCCCAAATCCTTCATCTCAAACTCCTTTGCAAGATCTTCCTTGCATAAGTGTATCAACTTCTCATCACCCGTTAGTATTAAATCATCAACATAAATAAAAATGATTAAAATGTTACCCTCCACCACAATTTGGTAAAGGTTTTCATCCGCCTCACTCTTGGTGAAGCCAAGTCCAGTGAAATAGCTGTCAATCTGTGTGTACCAAGCACGTGGTGCTTGATTCAGCCCATGCAATGCTCTTTTGAGCCTTCACACATGTGACTCGCTGCTAAAGATCTCAAATCCTTCAGGTTGCTTAATGTACACCTATTCCTTAATGATCCCATGAAGGAACGCAGTCTTCACATCCATCTAATGAATGTGCCAACCTATCTTCGCTGAGAGAGCAAGGATGATCCTTATGGAAGAATACCGTGCGATAGGTGCAAAGGTTTCTTCATAATCAATCCCCTCGATCTGTGAGAATACACAGGCAAAAAATATTGCCTTATACTTCTCGACGCTCCCATTAGCAGCTTGCTTTACCTTGTAGATCCATCTTGATCCTACAACTGATTTACCCACCGGCCTTGGAACAATCTCCCAAGCACTGTTTCTGACAATGGAGTCATACTCCTCCACCATGGCATCTACCCATGTGGGCTCCTACAGTGCTTCTTCAAAAGAAGATGTCTCTGTCACGATACACTTGCTCATGAGAGCCATGTATCCAGTAAATCGGTCAGGTGACTATCTTTTTATGCGCTATGATGTAGGGACTCCTACATTCTATGCCGCATCAAGCTTCGGTCTCTCATCTTCTGTCATGTGCTTTCTACCTTGTCTGATGTTTTTTTATGCATGAGTGGACTCCTCCACTCCATGAATCTCCTCCTGTGGCTGATCCACATCTAGAGGCTCATCTTTGGGAACAAGAAGTTCCTCCTCTGTAGGCAAGTGTAGCTCCCTATCAAGAAACAACTTCATGGCTTTCACCTCATTGAATTTTATATCCCATTGCACCACAGTCATTTGACTATTTGGAAAATACACACGATAATTATGGGGTGTTTCTGTGTACCCCACAAATATCCCAACTTCTGCAGTCGGCTCTAGCTTCTTCCTGGCGTCCTTTGCCACATGACTGTAAACAAATGAGCCAAAAATCTTCAAATGAGAAATATCAGGCTTCTTACCAGTAAAATATTCTTCAGGTGTACTCATGCCAAGTACTTTATGAGGACAATGGTTTTGCACATATAAACCGTAGTGTTGCATGCTTCCACCCACAAGTGAATCGGTAGGCACTGGTCATGCAGCATAGCTTGTGCAACACCCATGATCATTCTGTTATTCCTCTCCATGACCCCATTCTGTTGTGGGTTATGAGGCGCTATGAGTTCTCTTCGAATTCCTTCTTTGCTACAGAAGTCTTTGAATTCGTTCAAGATATATTCACCACCATTATCGCTCCGTAGAGCCTTCATTTTCTTCCCTGACTCCATCTCCACCAATGTTTTAAACCCACAGAACTTTGAGAATGTTTCACTCTTCTTCTGCATGAAGAAGATCTAGAATCTACGATAATAGTCATCAAAAAATATAACAAAATACCTGTGTTTTTCTGTTGAAGCAACCGAGAAAGGTACACACACGTCTGTGTGAATTCTCTCTAGGATCATCGAAGCACAGTTCTCCTTCTCATGAAAGGTGGTCTTCACAAACTTACCCATAGTACATACCTTGCACTGATATGACTGCACAAGATTACCCTTGGGAATTCTATTAGAAATATGCTGCAAAATCTTCAAAGTGCCATGGTGAAGATGGCCCAATCTCCTGTGCCATAATTTTTCCCCATCCTAGCTCACCACTTCTTATGCTTTGCCCATTATTGCAGCACAACCATCTACCTCCAGCTTGTAGAGATTCTTAACTCGAATCCCTATCCTCTTGGTTTGACCCATTTTTTTATGTCGAAGGAAGGATTTTCCCTCACTGAAAACAATGTCATAACCTCTGTCTTCCAACATTGCGACCGAGACCAAGTTCTTCTTCAGACCTGAAACATGCATAACATATTTCAACAGAAATGGTTTACCTAACTCCCTCTCAAAGGTAATGGTCCCAATGATGATCACACTGTATCAACCATCATCTCCCATCTCTATATGCATTTGGAGATCCTTCTCCTCCAAGTCACTAAACAACTCTTTGTCTCCCCTCATATGGAAAGACGCACCACTATCAAGATACCACACCGATCCCATTGAGCTTGAAACCAAGCATGCGATCAGAGAGAAATCAAGTTAAAATTGCAAGGCTAAGGCCTCTCCAGCTACAACTCCAACATCGTTCTTGTTCTTATTTTTGTGTGGGAAATTAGTGGCGAAATGTCCATGTTCGTGATAGTGAAAACACTTCACCTTGGACAAATCCTACTTCTTGCCTTTAGCTTCAGATTTTGGATGGGATTTCTTCCCCTTCCCCTTCCTTGCTTTGGCAGCCAAAGCGCAATTCTCTTCATCATCATTCTTTGATGAAGAGCCATCCCTGGTACTTTCCTTATCTCCTCCTACACAAGATCCCACCAAAGTTTCTCCCAACCCGACAGTTTCTCCCATCCATTGACAGAGTCTTCGTAACTATGCCAAATCTTAGGAAGCCCAAGGAGAGCCAAGCTCACCAAAGTCATCATCATAAATAGTAATCCCCACACTTCACAGTTCATCCATACAGTGGACAAACTTTGTGATATATTTTGGAATAATCTCTCCCTTCTCCATTTTTATTTTTTTGAGCTTATCTTTCAACACCAACTTCCTCTAGTCACTGTTGCTTTGGAAAAAATTTGTCAAAGCCTTCTACATCACAAATGGAGTGGCTTTCCCATGAAGGCTGGACACAATATGGTCCTTCACACCTTCTGATAGAATTCTTCTTGTCTTTGCTACCTTCTTTTGCCATGCGTCAAGTAATGCAACATCGCTAGAACCAGGCTTAGGAACATCGCTATAGATGAACTCCTTCAGTCCATTATCTTCTAGAACCACCTCCATCCTATCCTTCCAGGCTATGTAATACGATCTTCCCTCATGGGAATACTCCAATCGCAACCCATTGAAATACATTTCAATGTATACTAAACTGTCGCACCAAGAAATTTATGAAGCAAATTCAAATTGTCCACCAGCACAAACTCAACAATTCTTCACAATTGCAATATTCAAGAATTAACACTGCTCTGATACCATGTAGAAATTATATAACATATGCATGTATATATCTAGATTCTCTTGATCTAACAATATTTATCTTCTTGCTAAATACAGAATCCTTCCACTGTTAATATTTTGCGGAAATTTTAAAACTCAATTGGAAACACATGAAGCAATAAAAACAATCGCACATAACATAGTTGATTAACGGGAAATCCTGAAGCTAAAAACCCCAACTATCATATATTATGTATCATGGAGATCATGTAACAATCTCATACAAAGCTTAGTACATCAAGCTGTCAGTACAATACAATCGTCACACACTAACATGAAGAATTTTGTAAATCCATGCACTAATTTCTTGCCACTTGATAGCATGCCTCCACTGTGCTATACCTATTGAAGAAGACCATGAATGAATTCGAATTGGACTTTACTTGAATATGCAATCCTGATTGGCAATTCCAATGTGTGTGTGATGCAATCAATGCATCACTATAGTCACAACAAATAGTCCATCTCACCCTTTCACCTATCTCTCCACTGGGTCTCCACTGGAACTGACATGCACTGTAATGAACTGTTGTTTCTGTTCAGTTTTTAGTGATTTATTAGTTGTGAATTAATTCACTTAACTCTCACTAGTGTATCATTCAGTTAGACTAGATACAACTAGCTCAACTGAGTTTAACTCACTTAACTGAGTTAAACTGAATAACAACTCCTATAACTACTCTTCCAACTCTGTCATAACTTTTCCACTTCAGTTCTAACTAAGTCCTCCATACATGAGCCACCATAAACCCTAGGAATTGCGTAATTCCTTCAACCCACTGATTTTCCATATTTGTATATTGAAATAAACTGCTCCAAAAGAATAAGTTGATATTTAGAGTCTGATTATTATTAAGGGATAATAATAATTGACACATCTATTTTTAGATCGACGATCTATAAATAGACTTCGCCCAATATTCTAAAAATATAATTTCATCTATTTTTCCAACTTGACCAACAACCCAAAAATAGCATCCTGAAACTTCTGAAATATGATCACCATGTCTAAAAATATACATAGTCTAGAAATAGACTTACACCTAGAAATAGCCTGCAGGCCCACTTAGTGAAGGTGACTGATTTTCACTAAGCTCATCATCTTGTTGAATCTCAACACTCACAAAGAATAACTCCACCAATTTATCATATATTTCTTTTGCATACTTTAGTTTTGATACATAGGGAATGAGTGAGTCCTTAATGGATTCTATGAGAATCCTCTGGGATCTGATTTCTCTCTTCATGTACTTCACATGAGCTAGGGAATCTTCTTTTGAGGGTTGAATTGTAGATCCTTCTATGTAGTCCATAACTTCATCTTCAATTAGATTCAAATATGTCCTCTTCTTACATGCACTAAAGTTTGATGACCCAACGATTTTCTTCCTCTCTTTATAATAAGCCATCTTGAAATATTTAAGTAAGGTCATAGATACTTACTTTATTAGAGTGACTTGTAGCTTCCTTGATGATGATGAAGATGAAGTCAGGAGCTTATTATAAGATTGAAATATCCAATGTATATGTACTTGGATCCTTTATGATAAAGGATATCTTTAAAAGATGATGCTTCTTCCAACAATGTCTTGAATATAAATATTTGATGGCAAAGATTATTTTCTTGAATGAGTTGATCCTTTGAATGAGATAGCTTGAGAATATTCCTTGTAAATTGATTTTACTTTTCAATGCAAACTCTGACCTTGAATTTGATTCTTACTTCGTTAAGTGTCTCCTTGATAAGTAGCCCTTGCCTTTAGCACCTAAGCTCTGATTCCATGTTAAGAATTTAGACAGTTGGTGATTAATACAAATTCTCTTCTTGATAATTACTTGTGAGCTTAATTGATTTACTTATGTCTTCTCCTTTTAGCTTATTTATTCTTTCATCAAGTCAATTATCAAAATACAAGAGACACAAAAATTAGGCTCCTCAAGCCAGGGAAAAACATCTCCCTCTTGGAGAGGAAAACCCACGAAAAATTCTTCTTATAGAACTTTTAGATGATAAGTACCATGACCAAGACTTAGAACCTTGACCTATGTATGCCTCCAAGAACTTTTCATTGATTCTTTGTCGACCTCGAACGCTGATCCTTATTTTATGCACCAACACTGGAGAACTTCGTCTCTAACTTTATCTTCAAACACTCCTTTTTTATTCAGTTATTGAGAATAGGATCATTCAAGATCTTATCTTTCACCTTGCATATCTTGAATTTGGAGATATATTAATTTCTTTTATAGACTGTGATTAGGAAGGTGAATCACATATTTCCCTTCATCCTTTTGTCACACTGTAATTCAAATATTACTTATCATAACATTTAGACTGCCCATCAACCTTATTACAATGCAGAATATCATCTGAGTAATTCTCCTCTTTAGATTAGGCATATTCCTTACATCGCATAGTGTACCAGCTTTATTAAATTTAGATTGTAGTTGTATTCATCACAAGATGGACCACACTCTTGTTCTCAACTCCTTCTCACTAATCTGCTTCACTGTATTAGCATAGTACCCGATAACAGATCCGCACATGGCTTCCTTTAACTCGCATATATTCTATATCTTTTGTTGCATTGTGGTGTCACAAAAATATCAACAATTTCTATGTATTATATACACACTTCTTCTTGATATGAAGTTTTCATTTAACCTCTCTAATACCTTAGAGAAATCTGTAATTTTCTTCCTGAAATGAGTCACAGGTCCTTCATATATATAGGGCATAATTTCTATTTTTATGCCAGCCATACACCTTGTATGAGGGCCGACTTCACCACTGTGTATATAGGTTGACATGTATTGCATTTATTCCAATGTTAATTAGGTGAAGATGAACTTTGTTTAGAGACATTTCATGGTCACAAGGTATTGAAGGCATTTTTTTCATATACATGAATCTTAATTTACCCTTTATAACTAGAAGACAATCTATAATAGACATCAAGAAGAATTCTATAGGCCTTTAATAAAAATCTTGCTCATGAAAACCATGAAGCAAACACAAAAAAAAATCATTTTATTATCTTTGTCTTCTCCTTCATAAATACATAATTACATAGTCAATATAAAGACTGATCCTAGTTACACTTATCAACAAATATATCTATTTATCAAAAGATTCATACTAAATCAAAATCTCTCATCAAAGTTCACAACATACCCTCTACTAGTGCACTAAAAGAAGCAAGGCTAGAATATTTAGTTAGGCAAGAGATTCAAGAGGTGTTAGATTCGGTGAAGCAAGATATAGTGCAAGTTGATTTAGAAGTTACAAAGGATGCAATCCCACAGTAGGTTGTAGAGCCAGCAAAGCTACATACTCATCTTTGAATGCGTTTGAGCCGACCACAAACAGAATCAAAGGTCTTTCTCCTTGATTCTTTGGAATGTCAAGTGATATTTGATAATGATCTGTAAAATAAGGTCATAATGGTCATTGTTGAAAAAAAGGATTGGAATACATTTTTTACAAGTGTTACACACTGAGGCACCCAACATGTATATTATGCATCATGTTCCATTTAAAAAATATGTTTTCTTAATGTCCCTCATAAATTTGTAAATAAAAGAATTTTGAAATCAAAAGAATAATGTAGAAATGAAAATTCAAACGGAAGTTGAAAAGTCACAAGGGTAATTGAAGATTCATGAGGGGAGGTGAATATTTAACCCACTTTTTGTATAAATATAACCTCTTAGAGAGAGAAAAGAGACTTGGGGTTTTTTACTTCATTTTGAGCAACTTGTTTAGGAAAGCTTGTACTTCCTTTTGAGAAATAAAGTGATATCTTAGCATATCCACTATTGGATTTCATGGATGCTTCTTTTAATGGTGCACTAGAAATTTTTTCATAATATTAAGAATATCATTGAGAAAATGCAACACTTTCATGCATGTATTGTTGAGCATTATGAAACTTACCTCTTGGTGATTCAATGGTATGTGCTTGTATTTACATGTGTTATATTTAATGAACTATTTTTTTGGTTATAATATGTATATTATTTGAAGTTGTGTACTAATTACTATTTTATCGTTGTTGTTAGTTTTGAACTAATTTTTAATCGATAAATGAATCATTATTTATACATATATCTTAATTAAAGTATTCTAACAAGATTCCTTTAAATATTCATGTTATTTATTTTGATTATGACAATGTATTTTGTATATGACTCATATAGTATTTCCATAAAGCTATTTTAAGTTGTGTTTGTTTGAAGTTCTGTTACATTCTATCTTAAACACACCCCAAAACAACATGGTGGAATTTGGGCCCACATACTGGATGGGAATCCTACTTCAAATGGTGTAAGGTCTGATTGGGACCTTGAATTGGGGAGATCCCCTTACCACTAGCAACAAAATTTGGCCTATCAACATATTTTGTGCTAGAATGAGGGTCCCAATTATATGGTTGGCATAATTCGATAGTCTTTCACCGAAACATCTGAGACAAATAATAATCAACCATGTTCCCCTCCACTAATTCCTCCTATGTAAAATTGTCCTGAAATTGAAGATCCCCCTCCACATAGTCCTAAGCAGGTATATGAAGTAACTCACAATAATTTAAGAGTTATCATCCTTTTACCTGTGAATATGCAAGAAATCTTGGAATCATTCCAGTCACACCCATATTTCCCCAACAACATTCAAGTAGACCTCAAACAACACGTCATGAAGTGTTAATTGGTATGTGCAAGAATTGGTTTACACTTCATTTCATGATTTGGAATATTATGTATAAATAAATTATAAATAAGGTTATGAGGGACCATATAATTTGGAAAATATGGGGGTGAGAATTTGGAAGCACTAGATAATAGTGAGGACTTTGATATACTGGAGAACGAAGTGAATCTTGATAATGAAAATGAAATCTCATCGAACTGAGATAGTGACAAAGAAAATAATAACAATATGGATAAAAACCAACAACTGGTATGGATGGACTAAGGGATGCTTAGTCTTCAAATTTTTTTACACCCCTTTCCTCACCATCCAAAGAAGTTTCTTACGGAGTTCGATCCATATAACTATTACACCATTTTTTGGTCATCTAACTTGTTACTATTAGATGGACCTAAGTACACCACGTACGACCAATTTTACCCTAAGTAAAATTGTTTTCAATATAAAAAATAACTTAGTAAACCACCTTTATTAAGTTGTTTATGGTCTAAACAGGAAACCCCATGAGGAAATATTAAATAAATCAACATCCGTCTGATTTTCCTCAAGGAATAATTAGTTAAACAATAGTTTAATTAATATTCTTGGTCATATTTAACCCAAAACAGGGAAATTAATTAGATAAATTATTATTTATCTTATTATTTTCTAGGAATAATTATTTAAACCTTATTTAAATAATATTCCTTGTTAAATTTGACTAAATAATTCATTAATGATTAAATAAATCATTACTTATTTGATTAATACTCAACCACATCCTTAAAATGATAAATAAATCATTTATTTATTTATTATTTACAAATAAAGGGATTTGACCCAAGTCAAATTCTTTTTCCCTCCAACAAATATAATAAAGTATTCCATAAAATTTGGATCTAGAATTGGTTAATAATATTTTAATTATGCACCAATATATAGACTAACTCAATATTTTGTTATAAATAGAAGGGTTTTTCCATTCATTCACTAACTTTTGTTGCCTAAAGATCACTTTGGATCTGTACTTTTGGTCTGACTTTGATCCACCATCATTGTCATATTTTTCTATATTTTTTCTTGTGAGGTCCCTTTGAGTTCCATTTTTGTCTAGGTTTTCTACACCATCAAGAGAGGAATTTTAGATCTGAAGTGCTGTGGACTTACAAGAACCCATCCCATTGAGGAGAACTGGTAACATCCTTCTATGTTTTCCTCCGAGGTGCCCTTAATATAAAATTCATTCAACATATTCTTGTCTTGTCTATTGGATGCATGGAGTAAATCTCATTTTTATTTACTGCTTAATGTATTTTGATGCATAGATCTATGTTTTTTCAGTATTTATCTTGATCAACTAATTGCAGATCTGAAGATATTGGCAACTATATTTGATGTTAGGACTATTTTTTATGCATAGCTAAAGTGGTCTTTTTTCGTACACTTGTAATTAAGATTCATACTAACAATAAGCCCACGACTATAGAATATCATGTCAATAGATTTTACTTGTCTCTAATATTATTCGATGTGCAGTATGATGATGTGGATTTCATCATTTTCCCTTATACATTTGGAAATAGATTCCCAACTTGGTATCATAGTCTCTTGGTAGGACTGGTTACTAATTTGGGAGACTTTGAGAAGGCTTTCCTAGAGAAGTTTGCTAAGGAGGATATGCCAACAATGTTGTTGAAAGAATTCAGTGTCTTAAAGATGAGAAAAAATGAAAAGGTATAGGACTTAAATCAACACTTTACAACTATATTGAATAATTTTCTTATCAGTGTTCCACGCCATGGTTCAATTATATTTTATTATTGCATCGCATCCCTGACATACAACATTGTTATGTTTTTTAAAAGGGCACATTAATGGAAAATTTCAATGAATCTTAAGTGATTTAGAAATACCTCATATCAATTGAAGTACATGACATGAAATATGAATCAAATTCTAGTGGTAAGAAGCCCCAAGACTCTACAAGTAAGTATTCTATAAAATGCACTCTCGATCATGAGGCTATTGTGAAATCACTTAAGAAGTTGACTCATAAATTTCCGTACTTGAAGAGGAATACAAGTGAAAATTATTCAAGTAATAAACCCTTCAATTCATTGTTCAAGTTCAGTAAAAACACTCAACCAAGTCAACTAAGATCTCAAATGTGAATCTAGATGTAGATGAGTTGGGGATGGATAACTATTAATCTTTTCTTCAAGCAAGCCATTCTGAAAATACGTGTCCACAATGGGTGAATTCAGTGACCTTAGTAATCAATAAGCTCCTTGATAATCAGGCCACTGAATTTCAAGATAAACAATCAACCAAAGTATAAGAGGCTACCCTAAGGAATGATGATACTAATTCTAGGTCACCTATATTGACAATGGTGATGGTTAGAGGTGGGGAGGATCAATCGATTGGTGAAGTATTAGTTGGAGAATATCAACCCACGAAAACTCCAAAGTATTATAACCTAAGGAGAAAAGAACATATGGCTCAACATACTCTTGAGGAGAAGAAAAATATGTTTATAAGAAAAATACTTCCTCTGAAAACTATTGCTCAAGTTTTGACTTCTCAATCTACAAGTGGTCAAACTTTAAGCACCTGAAGAAAACTAAAGAAAGTTGTAAGACACCCAAGGTATCTAATAAGCCCTCTCAATCAACTTATTTAATTTCTTCAACTCAAAAAAATAATTTACATAATAAAATGGGATATAATATAATCAAATATATGAAGACACAACAATAAAATGTAACACTCTTCGATTTGGCTCAGTTACCCGAGCAAAGGGAGTTTATTATTAAGACTTTCTCAACAACTTTGATGAGTAAAGTTGCTTCTACTTATGCAAAATTTCCTACTACTCAATCCCAATATAATAAAAACATTGAAGTTATCATAAATGAAACAAATAGGGTAGCTAACTCATGATTACAAGTCCCCCCATATTTGCTAAATTTTGAGATTTTCAAGTACAATGTTTATAACTTCTTATTTGATTATGTTTCATCAACAAATGTAATGTATTTATGTGTTTGTAGAAATATTAGTGCTAATTAAAAGAAGACTGATGAAAATATAATTCAACTAGAGAGATATCAACTGCAAGTGGTCAGTGCACTAAGATGTACTAATTTGGTTGACATTTGAATCATAAGTGCACCAATTCATTGATATTTTATTGTAGATATCCCTAAATCTTATGGACTAATTTTGAGTAGAGACAGGTTAAGAAAGCTTCATGGTTATGCTTAAGATTGGTATCATCTGTGGTTTCCTTATAATCATAAGAATAATCAAATAAGAGTTAATGATGAGCCACATATGGAAGATATTGTCACCAAGTTGGATGGTATTAACGAGCCTATCAATATTTCTCAAGAGATATTGGGGAATTTGTTTTTAGAATATGATAAATTGGTTGTTATTAAGAAAAACCATAACAAGTTCCACTAGATACACAGTCATAACTCCTTCCATGTAATCTGACTAGTGGGGTCGACACTTGTATTATAGATGCAATAATCTTAGTTTAGGTAATAATTTTGTAAATAATATTTTTTTGACTCTCTATTAGGATTTCTCAAAGGAACGTGATGGAGCTAGTGTAGGTGACATCCTCATGGACCCAAATAAAAAAAAGAATCCGATATCATGCAACTTGGAATTTCGATGTACAAAAAACACTGTCAAATATGAGGAATTGATTTTTAGTTCAAAGAAGGCCATAAACTTGAAGGTAGAATTTCTTAAAGGTTATTGGTGATTCCAAAATTATCACGAGGCATGTATGAAACATTATTCATTGTCTTTTGCCTCATCCTAAGAGCTACCAACAAGAGGTATGACACCTAATTTATTCCTTTAAATATTTTAATGTCATATCAATGCCTAGGATCAATAATGATACTATAGACACTTTAGCTAATGCGGTAACTAGGTTTACCCCTCAGGGATGGGTTTTATGTTGAAATTGTATATAAGCCTATTGTAATTGACAATGTAAATAATTTTTGTGTTTTTAATGATGATCAATAGATTTTTGACTTCCTCACCGATGCAAAAAAATTTAAGGATGAGGTTATAGAAAAAAATGAACATGATAAATCTATGGAAGAAAGACCAACATGTGCGAGGGAAAAATGTTGGCCCACCAAAAACACCCCTACATTTTGGCTCAAAATGTAGGGGTCCCTCTTGCAAAATTTTACTATTCCTTTTAGTTGTTTTGATTTGATTGGATTGGTATTTCTTTGATCTTTGCATTATTACCTTTTAATGATAATTTTGATTTCTATGTTAATGAGCTTAGATGAATTTTATGTTTTATTTGATGGGTGTTACAACATATGGCTTATTATTTTTCTCATTGGTGATGTAAGGGTTATTTCCTTAAACTGTTATGGTTAATTTTAATATATGATCACTCTTAATAGTAATAAAATATTAAATTTTAAGAGTTGCTACAGAATCATAGATATAGTAGGAGCCCTAATTTAATTTTATAATGCTAATAAGATGATTTTACAAACCATCGTTATAATCCTTATGTCAATCCTTATGTTTCAATTTAATAATGTGTGAGTACAAATGTTTTGATGATCCTTCTATGGATTTTATCTTTTTTATTCTTGAACATTCGATCATCTCTTTCATTATGATCTTTGGCTGCTTGGTTTGATTGCATATATAAATATATAAACTTTATATATTTGTATATGCATAATATAATCATTCATTTAATTGTGATATATGTATATGTAACATAATTTTTATTTTTATTTCATTACTATAATATATTAATTGAAAACTTTTAAATATAATTATAATATATATATATATATATTATGCAAGAAAGAAAAACATTTTAGATATATATAAATATTCTAATTAAACCACAAAAAAACAACACCACAAATAATAAAAACTTGAACTCTATCTCAAATCTCATATAGCGAACACCGACTAATAATCGTTATCTTTGAATTTACAGTAAAACATGGCTCTGATATAAACTTATATGTGAATCAATTCCCGATAAATGTGGGACTAGCAAAACTAGGGTGAAATTACAGTAAAGAAATTAATTTCAGGGGCATATTTTAGTCAATTTTCTACGATTCTTATGTTCCAATCCAAATCTAAAACTAGTCATCAGGTGTTCCTATTTTTTGGTTTTACAAGGATTGGATTACTGGCCTGGAGAATTATCCCTTCATTGTTTCACAAAATCTTCCAAACTTTGATGTAAATTTTTTGAATGTTAAAGAAATAATTTTATTATTTTTTGAAAACTCAGAGATGTTGTTATTTCTTTCTATTTTTTTTTAATTAATAGAATACCATTTCCTCTATTACAAGATTTTCACTAAAATGAAATTTGATAGCATGCAACAAGAAAGAACAATGGATAAATTACAGTGAAGTGAAATGCATGGAGAGATGTGGCTTCCTATCCTTTGATCTATCACTCCTGGTGGGGGATTTCAACAACACTTTAAATAGAAAGGAAATATGGGGTTCAGGGCGTGGAGACCCTCTGTCAGATTTTTTTCTGATTTTCTTCAGGATAATAATTTAAGGGATATTATCCCTTATGATTCGGTACTTACTTGGTATAATGGGAGAGTGGGATGGGACTTTATTGCAAAGAAATTGGATAGGGAATTGATTCAGGAGGCCCTAATTTCTCATATGGGAAGGGTACAGGCTAGAGTGGAAGATCTCTTGGTTTCTGAAGATCGCCCTATAGTGGTGAAATGAAAATTTGAAGAAAAGAAATTGGGATATCCTTTCAAATTTAACTGGGCATGGCTGGAGGACAAGGGATTCAAAAATCTGGTCAGGGATTTCTTTAAGACACATAGTCGGGAATATGGTGCCTCTCCAATGGAATTCCTTTCGCACAATTTGAGGATTCTAAAACAGAGGGTTAAATAATGGGAAAGAGTAAAGAAAAACAAATGGACCTTAGGATGAAGGTGATCTCGGAATAGATAAAAATATTGTTAAAAAAAATTGAAAATGACAGACAAATGATGAATGGAAGAAGATAAAAGAACTGGAGGGAGAGAGAAAGAATTTACTTCAATTTCAAGAAGAGTCATGGAGGTTGAAAAACTGAGCTACATAGATTAAATTTTTTGATCGCAACATGAAATACTTCCACAACTTTCCAAATGGAAGAAAGAGATAGAATTCCATTTGGCACATTTCGAATGATGGAAGGGATTTTTATACTACAACCAGCATTAAACAGGAGGCTGTAAAATACTTTGAGAACTTTTATAAGGGTAGGGAGGGTGCATTCATACCGGAACAATTATGGGCTGTTAAGGATTAACCCATGATGTTTAACGGCGATGATAACGAAAAACTATATAGAGAAGCTAGTATGGCGGAGGTTGAGGGCATCCTTAAATCTTTTCAACCTGATAAGATTCCAGGTACATATGGCTCAACAACTGATTTATTCTTGCATTTTTTAGACCTTCTTCTTAGGGACGTGACGGATATGGTGGAGGAAATTAGAAAGAAAGGGATGATTCTTGGATCTATCAATTCCACATTTTTGGCCCTCATTCCTAAAAATAAGGGATCCAAATCATTTGATGATGACAGACCGATATCATACTGTAATACTTTATATAAGATTTCTTCAAAATTGATAGCCGAAAGGATAAAAGGGATATTTTCCAGATTCATCACAAAGGAACAATTGGGCTTTTTTAATGGACGTATAATCCACGATGTTGTTGCTATGGTTCAGGAGGTGATGCAATCTATCCATATTAGAAAAGCATAGGCGTTTATTATGAAGATGGACTTAAGAAAATCCTATGACAGAGTCGATTGGCCTTTTCTTAGAATGATGCTCCTCAAGATAGGAATGAATAGAGATGCAGTTGAGTGGATCTTGAGTTGTGTTACAAACTCTATGATGGAAATTATTATAAACGGTACTGCCTCCCATTTCTTTAAGCTGGTGAGGGGTTTTCTTCAGGGATTCCCCCTGTCACCCTTGCTTTTTATTTTTATTATGGACGATCTTAGTATAAATTTAAATGAAGCTACGATGTTGGGCACTTTCCAGGGGATCAAAATAAATGACAAAAAAGAAATTTCTCATAGCCTATTTGTGGACAATGCGATGTTATTTGGGTTGCTGATCCATAATTGCTGGATAACCATGCATCAAATTTTTCAATTTTTTAGTGTAGCTTTGGGGATGGTTGCCAATGAGCATAAGTCCTGTATCTCTTACGCAAATGGGTATTCAATCCTCATTGATGAGATTGGAAAAATCTATAATTTTCAAGTGAAGCCATTTTCAGAGGGGCTTACTTATCTGGGTTTCCATCTAAGACCAGCAGCATATAGAGTTTCATATTGGCAATGGATTGTCAAAAAATATCAAAAACATATTCAGGGTTGGACTCTTAAATGGTCATCAAAAGGAGGGAAACTACTTCTTATCCAAGCAGTCCTGCATCATATCACGGTGTATTGGGCACACTTATTTCAAACTCCAACTGTAATCTTAAAAAGGATCAAGAAATCAGTATCAAATTTCCAATGGGATGGGAGTAGAGGATAAAAAAATTAACATTTGGCACACTAGGACCTCATTACTTTACCAAAATACAGGGGGGATGGGGTTTACTAAACATAGAAGCTTTTTGAAAATCATTACTCATGAAATCGTTGTGGCAGAGAATTCATAATGATGGTATCTAGAGAGACATAATCCACTAAAAGTACTTGAAGTTAGAGTATCTGGAAGAATAATATTTGTGTGGATGGAGAAACAAGGGAAAGAAATCACAGATATGGAAGGGTTTTTCAAAAATCTGGCCATGTTTCAGAGAACACCTAAAATGGAGTTTTGGAAGCGGCCACAAGATTATGATTGGGGAAGGCTCAATTAGCGGTTTCCATGTGGACATATCTCTGGATGAATAGACTATAAAAAATTTTCATAGAAGGGGTTTTCTCTTCTTGTCATAGGTCATCCACAAATGGCAGGATGGGTTACCAATCTGGGAGGATGTTGAAGAACTGAGACTGCAAGGGAAGATGATACTAGAGTGGAGAAAGTACGTGGATACGGTCAGAGGGATGGGTTGGAAATATTTTGAAGGAGGGGATGCTATTACATGGGGGGGTAATATAAAAAATGGAAACATTAGTTCACAAGAGATTTATAGGATGATGATGACCAGCCAATGCAGCCAACCGACGAAATGTTGGCTCTCAAAGATGTGGAAGGTAAAAACTCAACTGAAGATCATCATATTTTTGTGTTGTGTTTGGAAAGACAAAAATTTAACTTGGTCAAACATCAGAAAGAGGGGTATGATCGGTCCAGGAAGGTGTTCATTGTGCAAAAAGGATGAATAAGATAACCAACATATCTTCTACAACTGTGTTTTTTCGAGATACATAAGAATTATTTTATGTGCACACATTTAAATTTCTGAGAATTTGATTATCAAACTGTCATGGATTTCTCTAGATGGTGGTGTTCAAAAGTTAAATCTTTTCATATCATTCCCCTTATCTACCACTGGAAAATTTTGAAGTGCAGAAATTTAAATATTTTTGAGGATCGATATTTGCCTCCTATCATGATTCCCACACAAATAATCCAGTGTTGGGAGGGTTCAAGAGCACAACAGAAGCCCCCCAGGGATCTATCGATCAGGATGAGACCTTATGAAATTAGTTACCTAGCTGGTTTTTTTGATGGTGCTGCTCAGAATGGAAGATGCAGATGCAGGGCATGGTTGATGCTAAACCCTTTATGCCACTATAAACTTCACTGGTACAAAGGGATGGGAACTAATACTAGAGAGGAGACATTGGCATTATGGGGTTTTCTCTGGTTTACTAAGCATATTTACATTGACTCCATTCAGATTTGTGGAGACTCAAAGGTATAATTAACCATATGAATAAGAAAAATAGATTGGCCCCATCTCAAATTTCATCATGGATTCAAGGTATTTATGAGTTGGTCCACTCTTTCTCCACCATTTCTTTCTCGCATATCTACAGAGAGAAAAATTTGACTGCAGACTGCCTGTCGAAATTAGGATTGAGAGGTACCATAGGAGAAATGCATTACAAGTTGTTTGATGCATCGGGAACTGGGGCCAAGGGCATAGTCAAAATATTTTAAGCTTTTGACAAAGCTTCTGAGAAACTAGGGGAGAAAATATGACAAATTATTTTTTTTTGGGAAAGAAAAGGAAAATAGTTGGAGGCACAGTATTGGTCATAACCAATAGCAGAGAGAAGAGGAGGAATTGGCGGGTTGAAATCAGGAAGCATAAGATAATAGATGAATAAAGAAAAGGGATAAAAAGGAAAAAGTGCAGATCATTGAGGATTTATCTGGAATTAATTCTGAAATTTTGAGATATTGAACTTTTACAAAAAGAACAAACATTTTATGTATAAGTAGTTTTTTGAAGATGTATGAACATTAAGTTAAATTTTGGAATGTTGTTCTGGTACATATATATAAACCAAACATTTTTTATGCTGGAAAAAAGAAGTGATTGTTTTTTAGCTCAGTTTGTGACCAAATCAGAAAATATAGAACATGGGTTTTTCTTAGAAGAGGCACAATTAGTTGATTTGCTGGCATTTTCACAATCTGATGATTGATTTAAGAGAAAATCATGGTTCTTTTCGAGCAAATTTTTTAGTTACAGAACCCAATGTTTTGTTAAGTGCGAGTAGTTTAATTTTTTATTCAAATTTCGTTATAGGAAATCATATGAAATAATTATTAGCAGTTTTTAGTTTGTTTATTTGTCTTAAATAAAATGACTTTTATTGAGTAATTTAATTAAAATATTTTTGTTTCGTTGTAAATAAAACCATTTTCATTTATTTAAATTTGTTTTATTTCAATATAGTAAAATATATATTATTTTTATAAAATTTTGTTTCCATTTAATTTTAGTATAGTTATATTCTAGTTTTAGTTTTGTAATTTATTATAGGTTTTAAATTAGTTTTATAATAGTTTTAAATTTGGATTGTAGTTTGATATTTTGTTTTAAAAAAATATTTTAAATGATTTTTAGTTTTAAAATGTCTTTTGGTTTGGATGGCAATGTAAAAATGGAATATCTAGGATCGTAAAGTGATGGAGTCAAAAAAAATCAAAGGGAAAGAAGAAAATATTTTGCATGCTGATAAAAGGACTAGAAGACAAACTAATGGAGGTTCTCGGACCTAAGGACTACAAACTATATGATAGTTAAAGTTCTAGCTTAAGGCTATTTCCACAACCTGCAGCAGAGGAGTAGAAACTCAGGATAATGGACAAAGGGGCATTGTTGTAACTCTCTTTGAATTTAAGGCTTTTGATCCCAAATTTAACCACTAAATGGAGAACATTTAGTCTTGCACATGAGTTGTGTATTTTTGTCTTCTTTTGTGTAAGATTAAATTCATGTTTTAATTAATTTCTCTTTCTTCTTATGAATATGATATTTCATACCATGTATTATTGTTGGATGTGACAACTCATGCTTGTTTTATAACCAGTTCAGTTGTTTTGCAGGTTAAGAAGAGGAGAAATGAACCTTTTAGTTGCATTTGAATATGGATTATATTCCTTAAGTTAATAATTAATTATCAGTTTATTGGAATATTGGTTGGTTTTCCCTTTTTTTATTTGGATTGTTCCAGTAAATGTGACATAACTAGCTAGTTAAAATTGTGTCTCTCTTTTAGAATAAGAAATTTAACTAGCAAAATATCTTATGAATTGTCACTATGATCTGTTGATTTATCCTGAATCTAGGTCCAAGATAGTTCTCACCTCTATATATATATATATATATATATTTTTTTTTTATTTAGAAAATATCTACTCAACAGAATATATTGGGATTCACTTTTCATTTTCTTAATTGCATCATAGTTTGAGTCATTAATTTATTCTTTATCTTGCACACACCATGCCAGTGACATTAGTTTCTAGCCATATTATTTTCTTTGTATATATATACAATTACATAGATCAAATAATAATCACTTTCTCATTGTGTGTATATATACATATATATCATTTCATGCATTTAGCATATTTGTCACAGTTCCCTTGTCTTTTCCTTTCGTGAGAGGAAGAGGTGAAAGGATAATGAAGCCTATAAACCCGTCAGGGGTGACTACTCCAAATGGCTTGGGCTGTGTGAAGAGCCTTTGTATGTGTCACTTCCTCCTTGTTGACTAGGGTGCATAAAAACTATGTCAACAAAACCTTATTCCCATAGGTGTTGTATATTTGTAAAAGTTATTTGATCTACAGAGTCATTTTAAAGGACCACCCAACATGAAATTCCAAACATCCACATTATTTCACAAGAAGATCAATCTAGGAACAACGGAAAACCCAAATTATGTGAACCTTGGTAACTACCTCACTTTAGAAAAATGAGGTAATTTATTTAGTTGTTCAAGAAATATTGGGATCTTTTTGTGTGGAAGTATGATTACCTTAAGGTGTATGAGACAAGAATAATTCAACATGGCATTCCTATAAATAAAAGGGTCAAACTATTTCAACAAAAACTTCAAAAGGTACATCCAACTCTAGATCCCTTAATACAAAAGGAACTAAAGAAACTCTTGGATGTTAATATTATGTTTAAAGTTAGAAGTTCCACTTGGTTATATAACCTAGTTCTTGTAAGAAAAAAATATGGATAAATTTTCCTATGTGTGGAATTTTTGCATCTAAATTGTGCCTTGGATAAGAATAATTATCCTATCCCATCAATGGAGCATATTTCACAGAGTTATGGAGAATAATTGACCTAGTTAATGTTGGGGTCACTCTTCAGAGAGTTATGAAAATCACTTTCAGAGGACTAATAGTTCAAAGCATGGTTTTATATCTCAATGATGTTGTAATATTTTTTAAAAGATGATCGAATCACCTGCATCATTTGAAACAAAAATTTGAGCATTGCAGAAAATATGGGATATCACTTAATCCAAAGAAGATAATTTTTTTTTCGTTTGAAGGGAATTTATTGTGACACATTATATAAAATAAAGACATAATTTTTGACATGGAGCGTGTGAAGTCAATCATGAAATACCATTTCCTAACTGAAAGAAGGTTATGCAGTTCTTCTTGGGAAATATCAGTTTCATTCAAAATTTTGTATTGTAGTTTTCCCAAATTGTAAATCCTGTGTAGGACATGATAAATAAGGATGTCAATTTTAAATGGAACTAGAAAGAGAAATAGGCCTTTACCAAGATAAAGGAAGATATCATTGAGGCTTCGACTCTTTTCACTCCTAATTTTCATAAAGAGTTCATGCTCTACACATTTGCTTCAAATTATTCAATGGAAGATGTTTTGACACAAAAGGATGATCCCGGGGACAAATAACCCATTTCATTTATGATCACCAGAATTAAAGTGTTTGAGTTAAATTATCTAGACATGGAAAATTAGGCCTATGCAGCATACAAGGAGGTTAAAAATTTTAAGCCATACATCCTTAAAATTCATGTTAAGGTAATCCTTTCCCACCTTGCAATTAGATCTCTATTTGTGGAAAAGGAACTGGGAATGAAGGGAAAATTGGATGAATTATTTATAGAACTATGACGTTGAATTCAAGCCTACTCACACCACTAAATTCCATGTTCTATGAAAACCTGTTTCTAGATTTGTATTTGGAACAACAATTGGAAACATATAAGAACGATTATGTCCATACAACTGATCTACCATCGTCACAATATACAAAATAAGGAAATATTTGGAAAAAGGAATTTTTCCATCACACCTAATGGAAAAACAAAAGAGGTCCATTAGATTAAATTATTCTACCTATTGATCAGTCTACAGAGTTTTATTTCAAAAACATCATAACAAATTTTTTCTATGATGTCTAGAATCCCTATATTTTGAGAAGGTGTTGAAAGAGTTCCATGATGGGGGCTAGTAAGAGGACACTTTTCTGGTGAAGCCATGGTGCAAAAAATAATCTGAGAAGGATATTATTGGTTGAAAATTTTTAAATATGCTCATGCGTAAGCACTAAAATGTCTAATCTATGAGAATTATTCCATAAGAGAAAGGACATTAGATGCCCAATTGTAGCCTATTGTGGTAGAAGAACCATTAAAAATATGGGGATTGGATGTTATTGGTGAGACACTCCTTACACAAAAAAGAAACACAAGTACATTCTAAATGCAATATGTTATATTACTAGATGTGTTGAATTAATTCCACTGAAACACGTGCACAATCAAGCAGTGATAAAATTCCTTGAGAAAACTATTATCACCAAGTTCGGTGTTCCATCATAAATTGTTTTTTATAATGCGACATATTTTTCATCTTTGATATTATATGAATTTTCCTTAGAAAATGGATTTTTTCTCAAACATTATACTAGTTATTATTCCCAAGGTAGTGGATTGGTTGAATCTAGTAACAAAAATATTATTTGTATTATAAAGAGAATTTTGTTAACCTAGCAAAGAAATTGGCATAATGCTTTACTTAACGCTCTCTGGGCTGATCTAGACACAACTAAGCCTTGCCTTCAAAACTCGCCTAAATTTCTTGCTTATGGAAAGGAAGCCATATTTTCTCCAAAACTATACATGAAAACACTTTCAGTTTCACAGGAATCTCGTGGTAAACCTTGTCCCATCATGAAAAGTAGGATTGACACCCTGCTAAAATTAGAAGAAGAAAGGAAAAAGGTACATGAAATTTTTTCCTCTCACCAAAAATGTATTAAATGATGGTTCAAAATGAAGTCTACAGGTGAAAAAGAATTCAATGTGGGTGATTTTTTTTTTATTTTTTTTTTTTTTTTTTTTTTTTTTTTTTTTTTTTTTTTTTTTTTTTTTTTTTTTTTTTTTTTTTTTTTTTTTTTTTTTTTTTTTTTTCTGAAATGGGATAAATCACATGAATACAAGGGTGAACATGCCAAGTTCCAACATTTGTGGCTTGGTCCATACCAGGTGCATGAAAAACTTATGCTATAGACATATAGAATACAAAAATTAAATGGGAAGATTGAGTCCCTTCTCATAAATGGACAAGAATTGAAACCATATTTCCATTAGTATCTCCTTGAGTTGTTTCTCTGTACATATTCCTTTTTGATGCATTTTCATTTCCTTTCCACATTTTTTTTCAATGCATTTCCTTATGATTTTGATACCTGTCTATCATACATAAATAAAATTCCTTGTAAATAAATAAGCCTTCTTTTGACTCAATAATGATATGTTAAATGTTTTAAAATCTAATGTCGTAACTAATCAACCATTGGCTAACATTGTATCTCCTTCTACTGATTTAGTCCCAAATTCATTATAAGTTAATGAAATCTAAACGGAAAATATGACTCAATTCATGTGGAGAACTCTAGATAACTGTAATACCCCATATCCATAATAGGATATATGTGTCTCGAATTAGTACTAAAATATTAAATGGTGTAATAAAAATTTCAGGCCAATTGTTAGAGAAGAGAAAAGGAGAAAACACAAAGTAAGAAAAATACTTTCAAAGAGTATTCAAATATCTTTAAAAAAAGGAGCAAGTAAAATCAGGATCTCTCATCCACCTTGGCACAATGAACACCTAAAATGTGCCATTGTGTATGAAAAGGAAAAATAATAAAATAAAAGGGTAAATACTTGAGAAAGGATTCCTACATAGGGAGGGGTTTCAAGCAACTTCATTAGGGCTATGGATACTAGGTGGAAGCAAAGAAATGCTTGTGATTTCTTGAGTGACTTCGTTGAGGCTGCGAACGATCGTACTAGCAGAGAAACAACAAAGATCATATCAAAATTATGAACATTGTAAACTCGCATATATATACTATCCTTATCCCCTATTGAAGCAATTATCATCTAACTAAAATATTATGATATGAGTTATGCTAATGAAAGTAACAAAGGAACTAAATATCTAATGAGGGGTGAGAAGAAAAACTAGTGGGGTTCACAAGCTTTAGTCAATACTTCTTAAGGATCATAATTCACTTTGAATAATTACTAAACTGAGATGTTGAGGTCCTACTTGTGAATCTCCAATTATTTTAGCCACTATAACAACCCCCAAATTTTTACATTTTAAAATTTGGATTCCCCCCATTATGGAATTTTAAAGGAACAAGACTCTTAATTTTTCTAAGTCTCTTTCACTTGGAAAAATCATGCATAAATATTCATCACATATTACCTAAGAATTTTGTGGCTAGTCACAATAACACATTTCTCTTACAGTTCACTCCATGCATTTTCATGACCTAGTCTACGCAATCACAGTTAACAAGGCTAAATCATATTGAAGAAGATTTTCATGTTTCCTTAAATCAAGTCACATTTCCTCCAATGAGAGCGTATTTATTGTGCCCATCACAACATGTGCGAGCAAAAACCTATATTTTTGGGCACCCACCCCCGCTTCATTTCCATCATGCCATTTTCTCTAATTCCTCTGAATGCTCAACACAAAATTTCTTCGTAAATCATCCTTTATCGTTGTGACTTTAGATTGCGACTCGACATTGGATTGAGGTAGGCTACACATATTTCCTTTAATTTCTACAATTTTTTCTTTTAATGTCTGGGTATTTTCAAATTATATATTTCTTCGCATTTTTAGAATCATTTGTATATATACATGCATTTAGGCATTGTTTCAAACTCTTTCACTCATACCATCGAATCATGACCTTAAACTTATATATATGCAAGCGATAGAAAAATAATGATGAAATTAAGAAAGATTTAGGAGCAGTGTTAGGTCCCTATATTACTAGTGTACTCCCTTATTTTTTTTAGTGTAGCCCCCTTATTTTTTTTATTGTACTCCTGTAGTCTGCATATTGTTATTATTGCACCCCATAAAACCCCACTATTGTTATTGTTGTGCCCTTACATTATTATTTTTAGGTCGGCTAGGATTATATTGTGACCCATGGACTCCTATATATAGAAAGGAGGTTTTTTCATTTGAATAATCCAAGAATTGTTAATTTATGTGACTTAAACAGGGTTTCCCCCTCGAAGTGTCTGATTTCTAAGGAATTGATCTCTATTTTCTTCTATTTTTGGAGCTAGTATCTGTTGAAAAGTCAACAAGAAATGTGTGTCTAATTTAATTTTCCCTTAATTAAATTGGACAATAAATTGTAATTTTATCTCATAATCACTTTTAATAGTTAACTAAGTGTGATATACTCAATTAGCTAATGAAATCTGAGTTGAGGGTCATTGGTGAGGCATGTAGAGTGATTCTATTTGTTTTAGAGTCCAAGTTGCAGTTAGTGTATTAGTTTAATGCATGAGAAATTAGTTAAATCAATTAAGTGAGTTAAAGTCATTCTAACTAGTTGTAACTGATTGTTGTACTAGTGAGAGGTCAAGTGAATTAAATCATATTTAATTCACATGTATTGATATGTCAAGTGACTGATGATTTACTATTAATAGATGCATGCATGTTAGTTCTGATGAAGACCCGGTTGAGACAGAGGTTAAGGGGATGTTATCTATCAGCTGTATTATTAGTAAATTGTCAACGTGCAATTAGAAAACCATAGGATTTCCCCTGACGTTTTGTTCAGTTTTGAAAGGTTGAATTTCGTAATTAATAGGGATCAATTATTCTTAGAATTGCGCAAACAAGGCAGGCTGAGCAGAGGAAGGAAATTGGCTAAGTGTTGGTCTATTTTTTCCGGATTAGTGTGAGATAACTGGTAGAGTGCAACAGACTCTTGTGAGAAGAGTGCATTGTATTGTTTCATGATTCCTTGGTTTTATACAATACAGATAGAGGGGTTTTGAGCATATTCCTTTCCTAAGAAAATTTCATGTGTTGTGGATTTGATTCTTTCTCTTACTTGGTGTGATTGTGCGATCATGTTTAATTTCCACAAATTAATTGTAGAAGGATTCAGTATCTTGTTCTAGAATATTGCATGATCGGATTGAATGCATTGGTATACATATTGTTTTTATAATTTATACATGGTATTAGAGCGCCAAAAATCACTAGAGTGGAGAATAAATTGAGTTTGTGTTGAACAACATTCGAATTTGCAAAACTATTATTTGGTGCAATAGGCAGATCAATATGGCTTTCAATGGATTAAGATTGGAATATGCACTCAAGGGAAATTCTAATTATATTGCATGGAAAGAAAAAATGGAGGCAGTTCAGGAAGACAGCAGGTTGAAAGAATTTATCGACACTGATATTCCAAGGCCAGCAATAGCAGACACCGCTCTTCTTGATACTTGGCAAAAGAAGGTTGCAAAGGCGAGGAGGATATTATTAAAGGGAGTTCGATATCACATTGTCTCGAGTGTCCATGGAAAGGAAAATCCAAATGTAATGTGGAAATCCTTGACAGATCTATTTCAGAACAATAGTGACCACAAAAAATTGGCACTGAAGGACAAGCTCACAAAAGTCAAAATGGAGAAAGGTGACATTATTCCGAAATACGTAACCAAGTTCATCCAATGTCAAGATGAGCTTAGGCGTGTCTGGATTAATATAGTGGATGATGACTTGGTGAGCCTAGCACTTCTATGCCTTCCCAAGAGCTGGCATAGTTATCAAGACTTTATCAATGGGAGGGAGAAGCTACCAGATTGGGAGCGACTTTAGTTGGATTTGGTACAAGAAGAATTCAGGCAGAATACCAGGGATGGATCCTCATCCAAGACAACTGATGAGGAAAATTACGCCTTGGATGGTAAGACAAAGAAGGGGAAGGGAAATAAATCCTATTCCAAATCTGAGACCAGCAAAGAAGGCAAGAAGCGTGACATGTCCAGAGTGAAATGTTTTCACTGTCACAAGCATGGAAATTATGCCACTAATTTTCCACAGAAGAAGAAGAAGAACAAGAAGGCTTCAAGATCTACAACGGGTGATGCTTTGGCTTCACAGTTCAAGTTGGACTTTTCACTCATCGCATGCATGGTTTCTAGTGTGATGGGATCAGTGTGGTACTTGGACAATGGTGCATCTTTCCACATGACGGGAGACAAAGAACTCTTTAATAGCTTGGAGGAGAAGGATATTTAGATGCACATCGAGATGGGTGATGACAGGAGGTATACCGCTACCTGGATTGGTAGAGTTACCTTCTAGAGACATTCATGTAAACCTTTCTTATTAAAATATAGCATGCATGTACTAGGCTTGAAAAAAAATTTAGTTTCAGTTGCTATGTTGGAGGATAGAGGATATGATGTGGCTTTCAGTGAATGGAAAGAATTCCTTCATCACAAATCCATAGGACAGGTTAAGAAGATGGGGGTTCATGTGAAGGACCTCTACAAACTTGATGTAGATGGCTACACAACATTTATGAATGAAGCATACAAAGTGGTGAGCTAGGATGTGGGTGATTTATGGCATAGGAGATTGTCCCATCTACACCACAGTGCTTTGAAGGTCATGCAACAAATTTATATGGGGCTTCCAAAGGGTACTCTTGTGCAGATAGACACATGCAAGGGATATACCATGGGGAAGTATACAAAGGCCAATTTTCATAAGAAGGAGAACCGAGCAATGAAAATCCTTGAGAGATTTCACTCAGATGTGTGTGGACCATTCTCTACAAAATCTATAACAAATCAAATGTATTATGTGATTTTTGTTGATGATCTTTTTATAAAGTGTTGGATCTACTTTATGTAGAAGAAAGATCAGATGTTCTCAAAATTTTGTGAGTTCAAAGAACTAGTTTAGAAAGATACAGGGAAGTAGGTGAAGGCTCTAAGGAGCAAAAATGGTGGTGAGTACATCTACAATGAATTCAATAAATTTTGTAGCAAAGAAGGAATTCGTAGAGATTTGATTGTGCCTCATAACCCACAACAGAATGGGGTTGTAGAAATAAAGAATGGAACAATTATGGGTGCAGAACAAGCTATGTTACATGATTAGGGCCTACTGTTACATCTCTGGGTAGAGGCATGCCACATAGCGATATTTATTCAGAACAATATTCCTCAGCAGATACTTGGCGTGAGTACAACAGAGGAGGCTTTTTCTGGTAAGAAACCTGATGTTTCATATTTTAAAATTTTTGGCTCATTTGTCTATTTCCATGTGACCAAAGATTCCAGAAAGAAGCTAGAACCAAAATCAAATATTGGAATATTTTTTGGGTACACTGATACTCCCCACAACTATCGAGTGTATTTTCCAAACAACAAGATGACAGTTGTCAGACGGGATGTAAAATTTGATGAGGAGAAAACCATGCGATTGTCCCTTGAGAGGGAGCTTGATTTGCATGTAGATGAGGAACTCTTGGTTCCAAAGGATGAGCCTCTAGATGTGGAGTATCCACATGAGGAGGATCATGGAGTGGCAGAAACCACTCATTCATATCCATCCACTAGACATGGTAGGAGGCACACCACAAAGGCTGACAGATTGAAACTTGATGCGGTAGAACATGTAGGAGAACCTACATCACAGCGTAGACAGAGACAATTACTATACAGGTATATTAGATACATGGCTCTTATGATCAAGTGTATTGTGATAGAACCATCCTCTTAAGAGGAATATATTGAGAAACCAACCTAGGTTGATTCCATGGTTGAGCAGTATGACTCCATCGTTAGGAAAAATGCATGGAATTTTGTCCCAAGACCAGTCGAGAAGTTAGTGGTTGGATCTATAAGGTGAAGCACGGAGTAGATGGGAGTGTGGAGAAGTAAAAAGCTAGATTTGTAGCCCAAGGATTCTCACAGGTTGAGGGGATTGACTACGTGGAGACTTTTGCACCAATTTCACGATACTCATCGATTATATCTATCCTTGCACTCTCAGAGAAAATGGGTTGGCTGATATATCAGATGGATGTGAAGACTGAATTTCTCAATGGATTTATTGAGGAAGAAGTGTACATTGAGAAGCAAGAAGTTTTTGACACCTTTGACAGGGATTCACATGTGTGTAGACTCAAGAGAGCACTGTATGGGCTAAAGCAAGCAACTCATGTTTGGTACACCAAGATTAACAGCTATTTCACCAGGTTGGGCTTCACAAAGAGTGAAGCATATGCAAACCTGTATCGGATTGTGGTTGATCGTAAGATTTTTATTATCGTACTTTATTTTGATGATATTATTCTGACAGGTGATGAGTAGCTCATAACTTCTTGCAAAGAATATATTGAAAGAGAGTTTCAGATGAAGGACATGGGACTATTTCACTATTTCCTTGGTTCGGAGATATGGAAGTGAGATGGGGAGCTACTTGTTTCTCAAGTCAAGTGATGGGCCTCTAAATTAGACATAAATTAAGGCCTATATAGTCTTTCTTAGGCCCATATACCTTCCTTATGCACATGAAAAGATATATTAAATCTCTCCTTCTGAACTTAATAATGTTTTCTTATGCTTTAATATGTTCTTAGGAAGGATAAGGTAATTGCATATTTGTGCCTTATATTGGTTATTTTTGTAGAATATTGTGATAATATTGGGAATATTATGCATATTTGGAGAAGGAGATGATTTAGGGACTTTCTCCCTACCACTGGAAGATCAAGATTGAAGAATAAATGAAACACAATATCAGGAAATTATTGAGAAATATTGGAGAGATTAAAGGGGTTGTCCACCCTCCTTAACTATCAAAGGCAGCCAAGCAAACTGAAGATGAAGTGCACTCAATCTATGTTTACTTGGATTCAAGTGGACTCAATCACCATTTTCGAGGGAGTTGTTGGTAGTTTCCATGTAGAATAAATAGAATAGAACTAGAGCTAGGAAGTGGTCGATTCCATTGAGAAATTTTGTTGCAAGCTATTAAGATTTTTATTGTACTCAATGATAAAACTTTCAGAAATGTAACACAGATATTCTCTTCCTAAAATGAGAAGATAGACTCCATTTTACTGATTTAGTTTCAGAGATTCGAGCTCGTGGGTTAGCACCCAACCCATGTGCCTCAACTTCTCTGTTGTTTTCATTCTTTCCTTTATGTCATTTAGCTAGTTTTGTTTATGTCATTTAGTTAGTTCTATTGTAGTTCTTCATTTTCTTATGAGAGTAATATATTGGAGGAGAAAACCAAAAAAAATTTGGTCAAGCCTTCCCCTCTCATCTCTTTCAATAGAGTCCGAGCTGGGTTGACCTTCCCACAAGCCAAAAAAAATTTATGTTCACTATTTTTATCATGCATTTTGTTTGGTTTTCGTGCATGAATTTGTAGGTTTGTTTGTAGGAATAAGCATCAAAAGCCACAGAGAAATTATTAAGTAATTTTGCTTCATTTTCTAGCCCCCATCCATCTTCGTGTTACACTTCTGAACCTCAATTTTATGCCTCCATTTCCCTCCTTTTCCTCTTATTTGTATTCCACCCCTTTTATTCCCAAAAACACTTCAAAATGACTAAGTCTGCCTTCTATTCCTTCATTTGCACGTTTTACGGCTATCACAGCCATTTCAACAAAAAAACACCTCAAAACCTTAAAGGTTGACCTCCGCCCTTTTCTTCTCGAAGTTCCCGCTACTGTACTTCGCCTTTTTGACAATCGCACTTCACATCATTTTCCCTTTTTTTGTAATACTTACCACTCCTTTTCTCAAATTTCGATAACTCCACTGCATCACACATCACACTTCACATCGTTTTCCCCTTTTCTTTATGATCTACAACTCTTTTTCTCCAATTTCGATATCGCTTCTCTGCCAACCTTGCGATATTGTGATATTGCGATATCGAAATCGCAAATCACAGTTTCTATTGGTTTCTGTTAATAATTGTGCCTCCGAACCCTGATTACAATAATGTTGTAGCAATCTACCACATCACCGATCACAAATTGTATTTCACAACTTTTCTTTTCTTTCATTTAAGATTTACTGCTCCTAACCACCAAGTGTGACATCACTGTAGCATTCCACCATGTCATCCCTATTGCAATCGCATTTTACATTTTTTATCCCCATCGCAAATTGCAAGTCGTAGTTTTTATTTGGTTCCTTTAACACTTATCACTCTTGACGTTGATTGAAATATTCTTCGTACTCTGCCGCCAGTCCCATTTCCACATCACCCAGCGTATTTTGCACTTCGCAACTTTTCCTGGACAACATTTCTGCTACCCCTCAAAATTTTCGATATTGCAAACTTCGATATCGCATTTTTCACTTCGCAACTTTTACCACATTGCAAATCGCAAATCACAACTTTTGGCCCATCGCACTTCACAGTTCACATTTTTTATGTTTTTGCAATTGCATTTTGAAACCTTTTCTTTTTTATTTAACACTTACTACTCATGTTTTCTGATTGCGATATCGCTTCGTACTCTGCCACCGGTCCCACCACCACTTCACCCATTGCACTTCACACTTCGTAAACTTTTCCTAAACAACACTTCCGCTATCCCTCCAATTTTTTGATATTGCAATTGCGATATTGCATTTCGCACTTCGCAGTTTTTATCCCATCGCATTTCGCACTTTGCATATTTTTCCCCATCGCACTTCGCAAATCACACTTTTTATTTTTTTCCTGTTGACCTTTACCACTCCAAACGCAGATTGAAATCACCCTCAATCGCAACTCTACCATCACACTTTTTAAATTATTCCATTCCAAAGCATTTTTTTTGTGCTATAATAAAGTTTTAATAATTTTTAAACCCCCTCTTCCCACTTCTAAGCCTGGTTTCATATGTTTAGCCCTCCATTAGCACATTTAGCCCTTTTCTCTCCAAGCTGCAAATCGACACTTTTTTCAATTATAATTAATTCATGGATAGCTTAGCTACATGGATAGAAGCATGGTAGAGAGAGCATAAGATAAGTAGGGCGTGTTTAGTTGATTGGCCAAGTTCAGTGTAGTTTAAATTAGTTTCTTTTCTACCATTCCTTTTCAGCAAGTTAAATTAGTTTCCTTTCGTATCATTTCCTTTCTGCAATTTATTTTAGTTTCATTGAAGTGTTACAGACTTCACCGAGAAACCATAGAAGTAGCAGCCTTTCGTAGAGCGGAAGAGGATGACATGAGTAGAATTCATATATTGGGTATATATCATTATCACCTCCAATTTTTTATGAACCCTGGGTTGATAAAGTAGAGTAGGGCAGCCCCTGGGAGTTGCATCACTCTTGGTGCAATACCAGGGCTCACCACTTTTTGGTGTCATTGTCGAGGAGTTGGCTAGTACATGATTTCATTTTGTTTTAGCATTCCTTTTTTATTTACTTTTTCATGTTGTTTATGAAATATTGAAAAATACAAAAATATATGGTTTTTATGCCTCATAGGAGTAGGGATACTCATCATTTTTTTAAAAATACTTCTCCAATACCAACCCCTCCACTTGACCACGTGGTGCAATAAGAACCACATCACCATACACTTTTGAAGGTAGAAGATATGAATGGATATGATGAAAATAAAGAATATCTCTTTGGGTTTCCCATTCAAGATATGGACATCAATGTACATATGAAGAACATGCCTCCATATTTCCTTCCCAACTTCCATGGTATGAAGACAGAGGATCCAGAAACATTTCTCTTTGAATTTGAGATACTTTGTAGATCTTATGGTTACTTATCACACACTCAAAAACCGAGATTGTTTCCTACAACATTGAAGGATAAAAATCTTAAATGGTTCATGATTCTAGGTACTAATTCAATAAGATCATGGAATGATATGCAAAATATATTTCTACAAAAATATAAAAATCGTGATCTTAGAGAAGACATTTTTAGAATGAACCAAGAAGAATATGAGAGCCTTGAGGATCTAATAGAGAGGTTCATATTTAATGCTAAGAGGGAAAAATTACATCATTTAGGATTTGACACACTAAAAACCGTCTTACTTAGAACAATTAGGGATGAGTGGATCGATCTCCTTAATCTTGTGAGTAGAGGCGATGTATACCAACTGTCATTTGAAGAAATTTGTGAAACATGCAAGAACATATCAAGAGGAAGGGAAAGAGCAAGTAAGTCAACATCAACATTCGTAAGGCAAGATGAACATATATATATATATACTGGGTGTGTTCTTCCCCTGTTTTTAAAAAAAAAAAAATATGGAAAAATCTCAAATTTTTCTTAATTGTTTCTAAAAAAATATATTAAAAAAAACTATATATTCTTTTCTTGTCTTTTTATCACTGTGTGTATCAATATATATATATCTTCCATCAGAAATATACTTTCATATCAAGATTCAAGACATAAATCTAATACTCTGGAAATATTTTGATGTTTTTTTTATTTTTCTCAAAATATCCTTAATTGACTCATGTCATCTTAGTTCAAGAAAGGTATGCAAAGAAGATATTTTATTAATGTCATTGAAGGAAAACATCAAGAAGAAGAAGATCCAAATGAGGAATCAAAATATCAAGGGTTTCACTTGATGAAGAGGTAGCATCAGAATCAGATGTTGAGAAAGTTTCCTCATGTTTACTAGCATTTCCTCCATGTGTTCAAGAGAACAATCAATAAAAAGAGGAAGATTTGAATGTCATAATAGAAGAGGACATCCAAGATGATCCAAATCAGCAAGGAGACTAGGGGAATCACAACTATATTGACATATGGTTCCAAACAGTCATTAAGTTGTAGCAACACAGTCTTCTCCAACAATACTTGATACAATCCTAGTCAAAGAAATTCATCTCTTATATTCAGGTACACGTCAGAGCATGTATTCCAAGTGTGCACCTTATTTTGTCTTTAATCTTTATGTATACATGGCTCCATTGGAAGTATTCCTATACTTCAAAAAGGTTTTGTTTTTTCAAGTAGAGTAGGAACGTGAAAAAAGAAAAAAAATAAAAAAAGGGAAAAATAATAAAATCTCAGGTGAAAACCTCTTTTGAAGCATTTGAGATTGACTCACTGATTGAAAACCTCCATGAGGTGATCATTGGGTTGAAAAAAAAAATATCCTAGGTGAAAACCTCCTTTGAGGCACATAGGCATACCTACTAGCGGAAAACCTCATTGAGGCAGCTAGTAGGCTTTAAATTTTTTTTTGCATTTCTCCATGTATCTCTCTCTAATGAATGTAGGTGCTCTCCAACCTTTGCAATCACAAAAACAACAATTTGGCACAAAAAGAAAATTTGGTCAAAACCCTCATCAAAGGCAGTCAAACATGGACTTCCTCCTCCTGTGCTCAGAAGCTCCAAAAGGACCTCAAGCAGATTATCACATGCAGCTTTACAGCAGCTTCAGCACCACCGAAGATAGCTTCAACAACCATATCAATAGCTTCAATATCACCTACAAAAAAAAAAAAATGGTAAGGCTCAGGTATGCAATCATATAACCCTTTCTTCGAATCTATTTTAGCTTAAGAAAACATTAAAAAGTGTGAGAAGGAAAGTTTTTATATATAGACAAAATCAGTAGAAGATAAACCTCAGCCTTATCTAGCGACTAGCCTCACTTTTTCCAGAAAGAAGAGGAACAAGACAAAAGTAAAAAGGACTTGAGAAAGTGGGTAGTAAGAAGTTCATTGTAATGGAAGATAAGGAGTGCCAAGGGGTAACCAAGGGTGAACTCAATTAACATAAAAAGAGCTATGAGTTTATTCCGCATGCAATTAAAAAAAAAATGAAAGAAATGAAAAGAAAAGAATCAAATAAAAGGTGGATCAACCACCTCTTGGCATGCAAAATAGATTTTCTTAAGGCATCTGAGGACCTCCATGAAGCACCTATGAGAATAAATTCAAGAATAATAGCAATAAGATTAGTAGGAGCAGCACATGGGCCAATAAACAGAAAACGAAATAAGCCAGCATGTAGGAAGAACCAAAAGACAGGAAGGATGAATAGGTTTCTCAGAGGATGAGAAACAATTTCTATAGGGGGGTGATGATGGAATTCTAAATTAGACATAAATTAAGGCCTATATAACCTTTCTTAGGCCCATATACCTTCCTTATGCACATGAAAAGATATATTAAGTCTCTCATTCTGCACTTAATAATGTTTTCTTATGCTTTAATATGTTCTTAGGAAGGATAAGGTAATTGCATATGTGTGCCTTATATTGGTTATTTTTGTAGAATATTGTGATAATATTGGGAATATTATGCAGATTTGGAGAAGGATATGATTTAGGGACTTTCTCCCTGCCACTGGAAGATCAAGATTGAAGAATAAATGAAACATAATATCAGGAAATTATTGAGAAATATTGGAGAGATTCAAGGGGTTGTCCACCCTCCTTAACTATCAAAGGCAACCAAGAAGACTAAAGATGAAGTGCACTCAATCTATGTTTACTTGGAGTCAAGTGGACTCAATCACCATTTTTGAGGGAGATGTTGGTAGCTGCCCTATAGAATAAATAGAACAGAGCTAGATTCCATTCAGAACTTTTGTTGCAAGCTATTAAGCTTTTTATTGTACTCAATGATAAAACTTTCATAAATGTAACAAGGCTATTCTATTACTGAAATGAGCAGGCATACTCCATTTTACTGATTTAGTTCCAGAGAGTTGGGCTCGTGGATTAGGGCCCAACCCATGGGCTCAGCTTCTCTGTTGTTTTCATTCTTTCCTTTCTGCCATTTAGCTAGTTTTATTTATGTCATTTAGTTAGTTATGTTGTAGTTCTTCATTTTCTTACGAGAGTAATAGAGTGGAGGATAAATTCCAAAATTTGTGGTCAAGCCTTCCCCTCTCATCTCTGTCAATAGAGTTCGAGCAGTTTTGACCTTCCCACAGGTCAAAAAATGTTTTCTATTCACTATTTTTATCACACATTTTGTTTATTTTTTGCGCATGAATCCACAGGTTTGTTTGCAGGAATAAGCATCAAAATCCCCAAAGAAATTACTAAGCCATTCCACTTCATTTTTGAGTCCCCATCCATCTCTTTTCTATGCTTCTGAACCTCAATTTTACGCCTCCATTTCCCTCCTTTTCCTCTTATTTTCATTCCGCCCCTTTTATTCCCAAAACACTTCAAAACGACTAAGTCTACCTTCTATTCCTTCGTTTGCACATTTTACGGATATCACATCCATTTCAATGAAAAACACCTCAAAACCATATAGGTTGAAATTTTCCCTTTTCTTCTCGAACTTCCCGCTACTATACTTCACCTTTTCACAAATGGCACTTCGTATCGTTTTGCCTTTGTCTTTAAGACTTACCACTCCTTTTCGCCGATTGCAATAAAACCGTTGCATCGTATATCGCACTTCTCATCGTTTTCCCTTTTTCTTTAATACTTACCTCTACTTTTCACTAATTTCAATATCGCTTCTCTGCCAACTTTGCGATATTGCAATATCGCAAATCACAGTTTCTATTCGTTTCCATTAATACTTCTGCCTCCGAACTCTGATTGCGATATTACTGTAGCACTCTGCGACATCATCAATCACAAATCACATTTCGCAACTTTTATTTTTTTTCCTTTAAGACTTACCGCTCCTAACCACCAATTTCGACATCACTGTAGCATTCCACCACATCATCCCTATCGCAATCGCATTTCGCAGGTTTTACCCCCATCGCAAATCGCAGTTTTTATTTCGTTCCTTCAACACTTACAGTTCTTGATGACGATTTCAATATTATCTGTACTCTGCTACCAGTCCCACCGCCACGTCACCCAATGCATTTCACACTTCACAATCTTTCCTAGAAAACATTTCTTCTACCTCTCAACTTTGCGATATTGCGAACTGCGATATCGCATTTCGCATTTCACAACTTTTACCACATCGAAAATCGAAAATCGCAACTTTTAGCCCATCTCACTTCGAACTTCGCAGTTTTTTCCTTTTCACAATCGCATTTTGCAACCTTTTATTTTTTTGTTAACACTTACTACTTCTATCTACCAATTACGATATCGCTCCGTACTCCACCGCCGGTCCCATCGCCACGTCACCCATCGCACCTCGCAAAATTTTACTGAACAAAACTTCCGCTATCCCTCTAATTTTGTGATGTTGCAATTTCAATATTGCATTTCACACTTCGCAGTTTTTATCCTGTTGCATTTCACACTTCGTATTTTTGGCCCCATCGCACTTCTTAAATCGCACTTGTTAGTTTGTTCCTGTTAACCTTTACCGCTAGAAACACCGATTTCGATCACCCTCCATCGCAACTCCACCATCGCACTTTTCAAATTATTATGCACCAAAGAATTTTTTGAGCTATAATAAAGTTTTAATAAGGCTTAAACCCCCTCTTCCCACTTCTAAGCCTGGTTTCATGTGTTTATCCCTCCATTAGCACCTTCAACTCTTTTCTCTCCAAGCTGCAAATGAACACTTTTTTCAATTAGAATTAAGTCATGGATAGCTTAGCTGCATGGATAGAAGCATGGTAGATAGAGCATAAGAGAATTAGAGTGTTTTTAGCAGGTTGGCCAAGTTAAGTGTGGTTTAAATTAGTTTTTTTTCTACCATTCCTTTTTAGCAAGTTAAATTAGTTTCCTTTCCTGTCATTTCTTTTCAGCAATTTAATTTAGTTTCCTTTCTTTCATTTCCTTTCTGTAATTTATTTTAGTTTCATTGAAGTGTGACAGACTTCACCGAGGAACCCTATAAGTAGCACCCTTTCGTAGAGAGGAAGAGGATGACATGAGTACAATGCATCTGTTTTGTATATAGCACTGTCACCTCCAAGTTGGTACGAACCCCAGGTTGATAAAGTAAAGTAGGGCATCCCCTAGGAGTTGCAGCACTCTTGGTGCAACACCAGGGCTCACTAGCAAGTATGCCAAAGATATTATGAGGAAGTTCCACATGGAGAGTTGTAAACCCATGGAGACTCCTCTTGCAGGAAACTGGAGGAAGGAGGATGCTACTTCAGGTGAGGTAGTGGACGCTACTGTTTACAAGAAGCTTGTGGGTTCACTCATGTAGTTGGTGAACACATGACCAGACATATGCTACGTAGTTAACCAACTTAGTCAAGCTATGGTTAATCTGACCAAGCTCTTTTGGAAGGCGGGGAAGCATGTATTGGGATATCTCAAGGGCACTACAGAGTATGGATTATGGTACAGACGGACAGAGGGAGTGAAGCTTCAAGGCTTCACCGATGTAGATTGGGTAGGCAGTCCATCATACAGGAAGAGCACATCAAGAGGGATCTTCAACATAGGATCGACAATAGTTTCTTGGTACAGTAGGAAGCAGGGATCAGTTGCACCCAGTTCAGCCGAGGCAGAGTACATGAAAACTGTCCAGGCGGCATGTGAGGCCATCTAGATGAGGAAGATACTTGTTGGTTTTTTTGGTCATTAGATGGATTCGACGATGATACATTGTGATGACCAGAGGTACATAAAACTCTCAGTTAATCCAGTATTCCATGACAGGCCCAAGCATATTGACATGCGGCACCACCATCTCAGAGATTGTGTTCAGAGACACATTATGTTACTTTAGTACATTCCCACGGAGGATCAAGATGCGGATATTCTGACGAAGATGATTGACAAGAGAAAATTCGAATACCAGAGAGGCAGGATTGGGGTAGTTGATACTCCCTTTCTTGTTGAGAGGGAGTGTTGAAAATTCAACAAGAAATGTGTGTCTAATTTAATTTTCCCTTAATTGAATTAGACGATAAATTGTAAACTTATCTCATAATCACTTATAATAGTTAACTGAGTGTAGTAGACTCAGTTATCTCATGAAATTCGAGTTGAGGGTGGTTGGTGAGGCATGTAGAGTGATTCTATTTATTTTAGAGTCCAAGTTGCAGTCAGTGTATTAGTTTAATGCGTGAGAAATCAGTTAACTCAACTAAGTGAGTTAAAGTCAATGTAACTGATTGTTGTACTAGTGAGAGGTCAAGTGAATTAAATCATATTTAATTCACATGCAGTGATTTGTCAAGTGACTGATGATTTACTATTAATAGCTACATGCATGTTAGATTTCATGAAGACTCAGTTGAGACAGATGTTGAAGGGATGTTATCTATCATTTTTATTATTAGTAAATTGTCGGTGCATAATTAGACAACTATAGGATTTCCCATGATGTATTGCACAATTTTGGAAGGTTGAATTTCCTAATTAATAGCAATCATTTTTTCTTAGAATTGCATAGGCAAAGAAGGCTGAGAAGAGGCAGGAAATTGGTTAAGTGTTGGTCGATTTTGTCCAGATGAGTGTGAGACAGTTGGTAGAGTTTAACAGACTCTTGCAAGAAGAGTGCATTGTATTTTTTCGTGATTCCTTAGTTTTCTTCAATATAGATAGAGGGGTTTTGAGAATATTTATTTCCCCAGAAAATTTCATGTGTTTTGGATTTGATTCTTTCTCTTACTTGGTGTGATTATGCGATTGTGTTTAATTTCCACAAATTAATTATCGAAGGATTCGGTATCTTGCTCTAGAATTTTGCATGATCAGATTGAATCCATTGGTATACATATTTTTTGTATAATTTCTACAGTATCGTAAAATTCGGTATCATAGCTGTTGGGTCTCAGTCTAGTCTCCTAAACTGAGCTCATTTAATTGTCAACCAGGATTTGTAAACTGATGAAGTGAAGTGTACCATATGTACCTAGGTGCTTGTTTCCTAATGCGTTGTGTGTAGTTTTTTGTGATGTTTTTGGTCTTTTATGTTGATTTATGATGTTTTTGGTCTTTTGGTGTTTTATGTTTACAATGAAAGTGCCTAGAAAACTAATGGAAAGAAATTGGTGGTCAAAAACACAGTTGAGCCTAATGTATGGATTGGCAAATGCAGTTGGATACAAAATCTGAACTATGACTAAATAGAAACAAAATCTTGATAATGACTTCTTAGGCAAATGACACAAACTAAACTTGAGAAATGATCACTAAATATGCAAGTTCTCTAACTAGACAGTTAAACACTAATTTTATCATGGTGCAACATTCTGTTATAAGCTCATCTATTCCATGACTAATTCCTAGTTCTATTCTGCAATTTAATTGGATGTCTCAGAACCTATACTCAAAGAGTTATTGGTTTCTTTTCAAAGTAGTTCTTTTGAGGAAGAGCTCTGTTTTTAAAATGATGAGAAATTTGCAGAGATACTTCAGACCTTGTAGTGATGTTATCTTCTGTTCCTATGGTTATGGATCATTTGTAATTTTCAGAACAAAAAGATGTTTATGAATAATGAAGGCTGTCTTGTGAATCCTAACAACTAAAATAATCTATTGTGCAAAGGATGACAGTGTGACTATGAGATGTAAGTGCAATGAGTTAACTTAAGAATGGATCTAAGATGCTTCTAAACTAGAAAAATGTTGAACTATAAGTCATCATCAAACTTGAAACAAAGTAACTGAACATGAATTAAATGCAAATGAAACTCCGGAGTTGTTCTAACTATACTAACATGCATTAATCTATGAAGTTACACAATCTGTTTGTTCATCATTAGTGATATTTTGGAAGAGTTCCTTCTTGTGGAAGAGGTAGAAAAATTCTGACTGTGGACTTGTATGCAATTGAAAGAAAATGGACTGAAAGCAAATGAAAAACTAAGTTATCACACCCATACCCTACTCGTCATTATGATGTCTTGGGCAAGCGTTTAAGAGCAAGATCAGAGATGATACTTAGTACAAACACACAATTAAATCATTCATTATCACGGTCATGTCTTGCACTTCTTAAGGATGTCTTGGAAGAGTTTCTTCTTGTGGAAGAGTGATGATAACAAGTGTAACTGTGATAGTGAATGGCAAAAACTATAATTAAATCCTACAGTACCATAGCTATTCTTCATTCATCATTATAATCTGTTGGAAGAGTGCCTTCTTGTGGAAGAACTGGAATGAATATAACTACAGTAGCTAGTTAAAACAACTATAAATTCAACTCCTAATTCTACAATACCATAGTCATTCAACATTCATCATTTTGGTCTGTTGGAAGAGTGTCTTCTTGTGGAAGAGCTGGAACGAATATGACTACAGTAGCTAGTTAAAACAAATACAAATTTAACTCCTATCCTACAACACCATAGTCATTAAACATTCATCATTTTAGTCTGTTGGAAGAGTGTCTTCTTGTGGAAGAGCTAGAATGAATACGACTACAGTAGATAAAACAAAACAACTACCAATTCAAATGCAAAACGTAAAGGCAGCTAGGAAAACTTATCTAGTTTACGCAAAAGAAATCCGTGCAAGAGGCAAGGGCCCTCTACCACTTGACGGCATTCAACTTCAAATTAAATCACGCCTTCAAAATAACTTTGTCTGCTCCATTAACGATGCAATAGTTTGAACATAACACTCTGTGTCTTCAAGGACGTAACACAAAGTTTTTAAACAAAATCTAGCAGCAAATCTAACATAAAATCTCTAACTAAGCTCTCGGTCTACTCAAGAGTTTATAAAGCAAATGCAAGTAACAATAATTACAACAATTTAGGAATAATTTCTTTCCTTATCCGAATCATATTAGGAGTCTTCAAGGTGGCTACGTGAAGGAGAAAAGACATCTGGACTGAGACAGTCCTAGTAGGAGTCTTCCTTCATAAATGTGTTCCCACGTGCATAACCGTACCCAAAATCCATTTCTTCCTCCATGATGAGCAACAAACCATGTAGACAGGACGTGGATCATGCCCATATGCGGATTTCCTCAAGAGGCCACCTGGAACATACTCAAACATGAAGGTAGCTGCAGAATCGCCGGTTAGCTACGGAATTTCTGCATTCTGCAGCTAGTTCCGGTCAAAATGCTTAACAATGGAAAAAATCACAAAATTCAACAAGTCAGTCATGTAAACCATTCTAGAAGTAATTTTAACTATATTTATTGATCAATTGGGCTTAAGATAGAAATGGACAAGGGAAAATGAGGTAAAATGAGGTGAAGGAAAGCACAAATTTGAGGCTCAACACCTCGATCGCTCATCAGGATCTTAGGACACTCAAATCTGGTCAAAATCTATTCGA